>JAANSK020282313.1:0-10949 GCA_011763485.2 Isoetes engelmannii | reverse complement strand
TGTACGTCGATGATCGACGCTACATCGACGTTGCATCGTCGATATAGACGTCGGTATGGCTCAATGTTTTTGTAGTGCATTCTGGAGCAATGGATAGCGCAGGTTAGATGAGGTGGATTTAAGAAGTAATTTGAGATTGCTCTGATGGATGTGGTAGCACAGAAGATGCCTTTAGAGCAGCGGGGTCTAAGAGTGCCATTTTTAGACAAATTGCTCTTGTTGCTTTTTTTTTTTTTTTTTCCTAGGAGGGACTTTTTTTTTTTTGGAAGAACGAGAGATAAGTTTCATTATCAATCAAGAAAAAAGTACAATAAGCTGAGAGACAGGTCTAAAACTCAAAGGGAGAAAATTTTTCTCTGTCCAAAATTTTTGTTTTCTAGGAGGGACATGTTGTACTAGGTAAGTTACAATTTGTTTTCTTTATAATGCCAAGAACCTCTTATTATTTGCGGACTAGTTGTGAAACTTTGTAAGTAAGGTCTCCACGAGATATAGCCTGTGAACTAGCTCTTCTGTTTGGTCTGGACATTTTGCAGGTTTGCTTCAAATCTTGCTGCTCTATGGTAGCATGTGCAAGGGCTATATTTAAAGGCCATGTATTGTTTACCTTGGGTTTGTGCCTCTCATCTTAGCTACATGTATCCTGCCTTCTGCCAATTTCTTGTCCAAGATGATATCATTGGGGGTGGTGGCTTGGAACATGTGATATCGGCATTTTGGTCAGATTTCCGTAAGTTTGTACTTTGTGAACCAATTTTCCTTCAGCCTACTCTGGACATATTCAGATTGCTTTAAGTCTTGTTTATACGTTGTAGCATGTGCAAGGGAAAACATCGTTGGAGGTTGTGGTTTGAGAACTTGTGGTCTGGGGTTCCTGGTCACATTTGACGTGTCTGCAACAAACTCTCATGCTTGACACTTCTTTTGCTCTTACCTAGCCTTTTGGGTTGACATGCTCCTTCCTATTTGTAAGTCATTGGTGAGTATTTCTTGCGTAACTTTTAGAGTTGCTCATATCATGAGAGTAAAACTGGAAGTGCAAATTATGTGTGTTCCTCCAGGAAATATGGTCTTTTCCATGTTGACATTAGTATTCCACTATTCAACCATTTTACATTCTGTTAATAAAGTTTGCCTTACATACCCTATAAAAGCCAATACAGTACATTCACATCATTGTCTGGGCGTCTAGACTCTTAGCTTGTCTTGCCCACTTTCCCAGGATACAAAATACGTTATTATATTGGCCTGCTTTGGCTATTTGAAATTATAGTATTTGCATTTTTATTTAGCCTTGTTTGTGATTAAATCGAATTCGTCTTTCTCTCTCTACCCCCTTTTAGAATAAGATAGAAATGGGAACTGTCAGACAAGTTTCTTTTTAGATCTTGTCATGTAGTTGGAATACGAAGTTAGACGTTTACTAAACGATTTGTTATTGGGGCCATTTGTCTAAAAATCTCACACATTCATCATTACAATTTTTGGTTGGTTGACCATTTAGTAGGTTCTTTTTTCCACTCGAATGTGCCATCATTAAATTTTTGATGGTTGGATCTCTATAGGGGCAGATTCACAGATTTGATAGGAATTGACTATAGTGAAGAAGGAATAGACTTGGCACGTGTTGTTGCTAATCATAAAGGACTCAGCAACATCAAATTCTTGGTATTTGAAGATCTCATTGTATATAAGGGCCTATATAGATTTTGAATGCCAGACTGAACAATTTGCCGATATTCTTTTGTAGGTCCTTAGTCCCTTCTTCTGAAGTTATTTTTTATTTACAAGGGCAATTCATTGAGCCTAAAGTAGGGTGCCTCTGCTTAGGAGTTTTAACATTCTTACACTCCCATCATTCAGAGAAAATCCGAGCTGCTTGTCTCAATGCCTTGATCGGCATTATTTCTGTTAGTTTACATAAATTTTGGATATAAAAGAAGGTTGGAACCTTTGATTCGAATTTGAACCTAAAATAATCAATCACCCTATGTTTGGTTTTTGTATTTTCTTACGCATTTAGGTTTTCCATATCTAAGATCATACAGTTAAAACTTTATCAACGTTTCTCTATGCATATCATTCTTGAACTAGGGAGATGTGACAATATAGTTTGAAAGACATAGTTGCCTACTTTGAATTTCCTCAACAATGTAACCTAATCAAATGCAAAACTGAATCCAAGCCTGTAACGGCCCAAACCTCCTGTTGCACTTTTTTGCTATTTTTTTATTGTCTTTTCAGCATAGATATTGGTTCTTGTACCCCACACAATGGCTATCACCGTCCATTACCTTGAGAATTTGAAGATATTCATCTCAACTTTACAAGTAGCTATTTAGTTGCATATGTCGTGTTATGATAAATGGCGGTGGTTGTGCATCATCAATGGATCTTCCAATAGGCAACCCATTGATGCTTTAGCATCTTGTTTTTTTCATACACAAGGTAAGCTCTTGCAAGTTTACTTAGGTTGTGGCTATTGGAATTCTGCTCTTATTGGCTTAGGCAAACTA
Organism: Isoetes engelmannii; assembly: GCA_011763485.2. Lineage (NCBI taxonomy): Eukaryota > Viridiplantae > Streptophyta > Lycopodiopsida > Isoetales > Isoetaceae > Isoetes > Isoetes engelmannii. The sequence goes on along the minus strand of JAANSK020282313.1, from coordinate 8,433 downwards.
CAATGGTGTTTCAAGTGAACTAAAGTGACGTCAAGTGCCATCACATGGTGTGATATTATGTTTTCTAACGCTTAATTTGATGTGCTTTATTGTTGTCTTCTGCATCCACATTTCTAGTTGAGGTTGCACAAGCAAGAATTGTCATGTCTGGTGTGAGATCCCGGTTATTGTCTCTGTTACCGAGAGATTATTGAAAGATTGACTGACAGCTACGTAGATGCTTTTATCATGTCTTCGATTGCATCTACACAATGTTGTAGCAATGCTTTTGGGTTAGGAATGATGCTTGTTGTAGAAGATGCCACTAAATGTACTTCTCCTGAGTAAGTTTGCATATGAAGGCACAATGACTGTAACCACAAAAGTAAATGACTGGAGTTAGGCCATAAGAATGTAAGGATCAAATTTCATGGTAGAAAATAGCCACTGGCTGGTCCCTAATTCTCATTTCAAAGGCCAAACAGATGAAAATAATCTTCTGTAATTTATATCTATACAACTATACCTGGATTTTGTCCAATAGGTTACAAGGTTTGGGAACCATTCAAACCAAGCCTCACATCAGACCTCATCAATGTTTTAACGACAGACAATGTTGATGCGAATGACCATTTTCGCTTTGGAACTCCGTATGAACCATTATGCTTGCTAGTGAACCATTTGATACAATGATTTTCTCTAAGACAACTATGATAACAAATAGACATGAGACAAATCACTCTCGCACGTGTCAATGTTTTCAATGTGTTCATAAACTTTGTTGCTCTTAAAGATCGTTTTTTCGGGTGGTAAAGTTATACATGTTTTGTACAAAATTAGTTCATATTGTGTTTACATTAACAACAAGGTGTGTTCTCATCCTTCATGCAAATGTAATTTTCCACTTTCCTCAACTAAATTCATGCAATATCCTTTTCTTTCTGCCAATTCATCTACAAAGATTTCTACTATAGCTACTGAGTCTAATACCCTAAACCCATTCCACATGTTCTTGAAAAATGCCTGGCATTGCCGGTGTAACAAACCCATGGGAGACTGCTGGAGTAGATCTTGGTGTGGCGTTTTCTGACACCACCATAAGAGGGTGGGATGGATTTCCCATAAATATCCAGATGTTTTGGCCAGTTGGTTAGGTCGGGGTGGTCAAGGAATATTACAGTTGGTATTAAAGCAGGGCTCGAGTTCGAGTCTCTATGGGGGCATGTATGACTTGGATACTCGTTGGACAGATGGTCTTGGACACCATGGGATGGTGTGGTCTATGGTTTTGTGATGCTCGAGGACGAGCATAATTCTAGTGGGAGAGATTGTAACAGACCCATGGGAGACTGCTCGAGTAGATCTTGGAGTGGCGTTTCCTGCACCACCATAAGACGATGGGATGGATTTCCCATAAATATCCGATGTTTTGGCCAATTGGTTAGGTTGCGGTGGTTAAGAAACATTATAGCCAGGCGCTTCTGGTTGGTACCTCTTTATCCATATTCCACATTTTACTTGAGGTTGTGGACGTTGACATACTCCTCGTCTTCGTCCAAGTTCTTGTCTTCCTCCTCCTCTCATTAGCTTGGGTTCTCTGAATCTGTTCCTCAATCATCTTAGTCAATAGGGTAGTGAAAATAAGCCTTACTTCATAGGTCCACTTTCTGCGGACAACAAAAAAAAAAAATTTAACACTTTTTCTGGGTCGACGTTTTTGTGCGTCCCGTTGGCCGGCAACATGAAAAAACAGAGGAAATCCACCGGCAGCATGAAAAAACAGAGGAAATCCATCGTGGGAGCCTGGTAGAGTGGTCGGATCTGCATTCTAAGCCCCTGGACTGGGATTTCGGCATCTGCAACACTATCTTGGAAGAGATTTGAGAGGTATTTGAAGATTTATTTTATGGTGGGAGCCTGTTACAGTGGTCGGATCTGCAACCTAAGCCCCTAAACTGGGATTTCGGCATCTGCAACACTATCTTGGAGGCCAACTGATATTGACTTAATTTATCTATATTTCTTTTTATTAATATGTATGAGGCTGCTGCTATAGGTTAAAGATGGTATTTTATAGAAATTTAATTTGTCAAACGCATCTTTCCCGCATCTAAAACGATAGAAGCATGAGGCCAACTGATATTGACTTAATTTATCTATATTTCTTTTTATTAATATGTATGAGGCTGCTGCTATAGGTTAAAGATGGTATTTTATAGAAATTTAATTTGTCAAACGCATCTTTCCCGCATCTAAAACGATAGATGCTTCGATGGACCTTTAGATGTGTTCGATGCTCCGCATCTAACGCATCTATCTTTAACCACTTTTGAACACTGCACCAGATTTTTGGTTAATACTTCTCCTCCGAAAGGTGGCTATGTGTGAGTGTATAGCTTTTTGGAATCACTAATGAATCCGCATAAGGGTAGAGCATCTTGTCTATAGGTCTCAACCCAATCTTCATAGGTTGGATGGTTTTCCATGGTAGACAACAGTCTGCAATGTCAAACACGATGTGGGGGTCCTGATGTTCTATTATTAACATTTGATTCTTTGATACCATTACCTTATCCTTCCCTCCCACAAACTTCAAGTTCCTCACTGGAGCCAACAAGTTGGAGTGTGCCCTTACCATGACATTAATTAATTTATGATGTTTAGATGTCCATTCTAAAATGCCTTCAATACATGATGGTCGTATAAAATAATAGTTAATCTTTCTCACTATCTATAGATACACACAATCACTGTTTTTTTTTTTTTTCCATACACAAGGTAAGCTCTTGCAAGTTTACTTAGGTTGTGGCTATTGGAATTCTGCTCTTATTTGGCTTAGGCAAACTACAATGGTGTTTCAAGTGAACTAAAGTGACCTCAAGTGCCATCACATGTTGTGATATTATGTTTTCTAACGTTTAATTTGATGTGCTTTATTGTTGTCTTCTGCATCCGCATTTCTGGTTGAGGTTGCACAAGCAAGAATTGTCGTGTCTGCTGTGAGATCCTGGTTATTGTCTCTGTTACTGAGAGATTATTGAAAGATTGACAGACAGCTAAGTAGATGCTTTTATCATGTCTTCGATTGCATCTACACAATGTTGTAACAATGCTTTTGGGTCAGGAATGATGCTTGTTGTAGAAGATGCCACTAAATGTACTTCTCCTGAGTAAGTTTGCATATGAAGGCACAATGACTGGAACCACAAAAGTAATTGACTGGAGTTAGGCCATAAGAATGTAAGAATAAAATTTCATAGTAGAAAATAGCCACTGGCTGGTCCCTGATTCTCATTTCGAAGGCCAAACAGATGAAAATAATTTTCTGTATGCCCTCACAGTAGGATTAAAACGTGGACCACCAAAATGTCTTTAAAGAAGGCAAATGGATCTTTAATTGGTTGAACAGCTAGGAATGGAACAAGCTTGGATAACAAGTAGCAACTGCCTATACAAACTAGACTTACTTGCGTAAATAACATAATGTACTACTATATTTGAATACATAAGCGATGACTAACCTGAGGCAGACCAATTACAGTAGGAGTAATGCTTGTTACTTCATTTCCCAAAAATGTTATTCGTTCTAATGGTCCAATAACATTCGATAAGGCAATTGTTGAATGCATAGCTATTGTATGCAGAATTTTAGCTATAACCTGTAGAGATTATATGTTAAACAACTGGATACAGAACTGGAAAATATAATGTTTATTATCAAATAGAAGATGGTATCATGGTAAAGGATTACATTTCGACCAAAAAGCTTTAGAACGAATACTGCAGATCCATATGAGAAATATGCCTCAAGGGATTTCTTCTTCCGAGTCATAGTTACTTTTGCCTTTTGGACATGCTCAAGAGGATCTTCATAATCCCTTAGTTCTAAAGGAGTCAACATGTAACCTACTTGATTGCCCCAACGTGCTTGTGATCCCCTTTCCATCATTTGGCTCAATTCCTGCAGGATGACAGTTATCATCACTGTCCAGACAAGATTTTTTGCAGAAATTCAAGTTCTAATATTCCATTATTTCACATCATGATTTTGGTATTTGATTGAACTCGCAGTCTCATTATGGCAGTCCTGCACTATGTTATCCTGGAAGAGTGTTCTGAACCACTAACGGGCTGATTCAGATCATTTTATACATAAGCCACTATATATAGTATTCGAGAAGATATGATGCTAAAGTTATAAGGTTTATCTTCACCCATAAATGTTTGTCTTCTTAAAACACATCACAGAAAACTTCAAGCCCTTCCGTGCAATATAACTCCACAGCTTTGTACCCATCATTCTGTTTACCACAATTTGGTTCCAATCCACCTTCCAAAACTCTAACTTTATGAAAAGACACAAGTTTCTACTTATGGGTGAGATCTTTCTTCCTCTGGTATTGATTGTCTTGACTTATGAATAGTTTCACAGAAATGTTTTCCTTCTTCCTTCTGTATGTTTCTTTAATGAGTGCACTTCCACTAAAAGAAACTTTTTTAGACTAAAAACTTTTCAACTTTCTACCATCAGTTTCTCCATAATATCTTGGCCCTCTAAAGATCTAGTAGAATGACAATTGGTTAAAATGATGACCTATTGCAACATGACCCCAGTGCACAAGACAAGATGGTAATAGAAGAAATGGACAAAAGCTTGGCAGTTTTTAACGAAGAATTAGCAGATGAAAAATGATCAAACAATAGGAACAACAGTATAGCAAACCTGTAGGCCAATTATCGGCCTAACATTCACCGCAGATGCTGCAGTTATCTGAAGGCCTTCCAAATGTTTTTGGACTCTTTTGTCCGCACTGAGATCTACAGAAGAAAGTATGTAGAAAGTTTCGAGCAGTTCTAGTTAAAATAGTTAGATGGTAAAACAGAACAAGTACGTACTATTTTCAGTGATGTTACATCTGTGATTCTGTAGTAAATAGCGTGTAAGTCCAGCACAAACAGTCCCTAGGAAGACATCATTAATAGTCTGCCATTTAGCAACAATTTCAAATCTTAGCTAACCAAAAGCTTCAATTTTAAAACATGAAGAAAAGCTGCCAGAAGCTTACCCCTTGAGTAGCAGCTTTGATAATTTTCATCTTCTCCAGGGGAAAACTTAAAGATGAGATTCTCTTTGGCAATAGTGCAACTCCTGTGGACCTTTTAATAGGAGTTGAGCTATCCTCCAAATATAGTGATGTAGCAATGATCTTGGCAATACTTGTCAAAGTATACCATAGAACAAGGAAAAAATTCCGCATAGCTTGCAGATAGGACCTTTGAGGCACTTTCCTAGCTATGGGCACAGCTGAAGGTGGCTTGTCAGGGTCATTTACTGTCCTTGTGAAGGCAAGAAACATGGACATTAACGAAGTACCATCTCCTAAGGAATGGTGCGTTCTTAATACAAATGCTGCAGCTGAATTTCCCGACCCTATATTGAGAACATGTACATCCCATAACGGTCTAGACGGATCAAATGATAGTGAAAGATTAGATGCATACTCTTCAACAAAATCACTAGCATCTATTTTGCTAGGAATTTCAGGCACAATTACATGTTTATCTATGTCGATCTTTGTCTGAACCCACACTTCATGTCCTCGTTGATCTAGCCTCTGAATAGCACCGTTGAAGTTAGATATGTACATTCAAATAAAATGGCGAAGGAAAACTTGTCCTTTCTGGAAATGCACATTCAAAAACTATGCCTAAAAGCAAACTTCATGATCCAACCCAAGACACAGCTCCTTATAGAAAGCCAAAACAAACTAAAATCGTGCAGAGTACTTACCATAACAGCGGTGAATGGTTTATGTCGACATAAAGTCTGAAGCACGCCCTGCTTGAAGGCGGGGATATCATGGATTGGGTCTTTGAATTTGACGATGGAAATAATGGTGCAATACATTTTAGGATGACAACAGATGCGGCCTGTTGGCGATACTGGCTCTGCGTTCTCATCTTCCTCTGCAGTGGTGCGGATCAAGCGCAAAGGTGGCAGCTCCATGTTTTAGATCATAGAGCTTTTAATCTGTCAAAGAGACATCTTCTATAAAAATACTATTCTATTCTCTGGCCTAAAGTACCTATATGGATGGATTCAAACAGACAAACAGATATCTTTTCTGGCCTCCGACAAAACAGTAGTTAGCTTGGACAAAATAGTGGTTACCTACCTATGTCCAACCTAACGACATGCCGGAGTAGTGGTTGGGTGAAGGCCCTATGATGTAAACTAAAGCATTAATCGAATGCAATCTAATCTTTTGTTGGTCCCAAAACTTAACACAGCACAATGGGCAAGAAGACAAATTGAGCTACTCCCATAAGGATTCCTAACTGCAATCCTAACAGTCTAACACCAGGATAGAATTTACAAATGGAATTGAGTTGAGGAATGCCAAATGAACTTTATTCGCTTTTAAGAATGCATGGCATAGCATATGTAGCACTTGAAAAATATTCTAGTTCCTTAGGGAGTTTCTAAATTTATAACTTTCTTCTATCTTTGTTTTGGAGCCGTAGATCTGCGAGATATTCTCGGTATTGTGCCAAATCTGTACATGGATAGATAAGTTCTAGGCATGGCTTGTGTGTATGTAACTTTAAGTAAGATGGTATGTAGCTATAACCTTAAATAAGATGGCTGGGTGAAGCCCCCCGTCCCCACCTCCCGAGCGCCTTATTTAACAACCACCATCGTGTTTGAACCAGCCTTAAATATATAAAAAAATAAAATAAAAAAAATCCGTTAAGTCCACAAAACGCCATGTATTTTTTTTGGAATGGCTTTAACATGTCAAGACACTAAAAATCGGCGGTCCACAAAACGATGTGTATTTTTTTCGGTTCAAATGTGGCAGTGGTTGTTAAATAAGGCGCTCAGCTCCCCACACTAGTGTGTTGTGCATTCCCTATCTATTTAAAGCAATAGAATGCAACCAAATCTTTTGTTGGTCCTAAACCTTAACACAACACAATGGGCAAGACGACAAATTGAGCTACTCTCATAAGGATTTCTTGGCTCATATGAACATTCTAACAACATGATGGAATTTTACAATGGTTGAATTGAGGAATGCCAAATGAACTTTATTCGCTTTTAAGAATGAAGTGGAACATCTTCCTACCTATGTCCTCCTTTATTATAATGATAGATTCGATACGCTTCAATGAAGATTCGGTACCTTTTAGGCATGGCATAGCATATGTACTTAGCACTTATAAGGGAGGTCCTTAGGGCATTTCCAAATTTATAAAAATTTTACTTCCTACAACTACTGCTACCCATAAATATGTAAAATCCAGCCATGAAATATATTTACATCTACCTGGAAGATGCAACTTGGAAGGTATCCAGTAACAACCACTTCTATTTCCAAACCATAAACATTAGAAGGAATGCAAAAGCGATGCATCCTATATTGTCTATTTGTGTCTGCAAACAATCCTCGTCCTAAAACAACACATAGAAGAAGATAATATACACTATGAATATAAGTGTTGCAGAACTTTTAAATAATGGTGCAAGTCTTCTTGAGTACCCTAGAAACACCCAAAAAGTGCAGATCGTTCATGAAGCTGATATTTGTATTCATATTGTTCAAATCCGATTGCACTAATCATTCTCATCATAAGAAAAACCAAAAGCTAATCCAAAGCATAAGAGGATTGCTTGCATGATTACATGTTTTTTTTTTGAAGGACGATAATTTCTAATCAGAATTATTAGATCATGTGTATAGTATATGTATCACATGTAGCCAATCCATTGCATGCCATGATACTTATGCTAGATGCCGCTCTATGTGATTGTCATTAGCTGAGCTACCACCTTCAACTTGGACTAAACAGGGAGAATAAATGACGTGAATTTACTAGTTACAAATAAAATAGAACACCATGGCAAAGACTAGGCGGAATGCTCAAGCTATAACCAAGCAAGAATATGTTTTCTAGAAAGTTCTTTGAACAACATAGCAAAATCGGTTCCCTGGAAGTAGATGTGTGTATATTCTCAATTCTGCATGTATTATCAATTCTGCCCTTCTGTGCCTCACATGCACATGCATGCACATGCACATGCATAGTATGCACAAACACATGCAGAGAAAGACAACAACTCTCGGATTGTTTCAGCTAATGAAAATCAATGGCCCATAAAAGGTGCACTCTAGAAATACCTTTTAGTACACTTCAGCAAATACAACAACAAAATCATAGAAAAACCATGTGAAAGGACGTATAAAAATTTAAAAGTAACCCCCTGTTATTGTGCTAGATATTTTTAGTTAACACAAACCATTACATCCAATACTTTTGAATAAATTCCCCGTAAAATCCCCTTTGGTTTGGGTGCATATTCACACGGGGATGTCTCCAGGCAACGAGAGCTGTTGGATGGGCATATTCACGAGTTATGCTTTGATTTGGACCGTAGATAGCGATCCTCGT
>JAANSK020282302.1:0-10950 GCA_011763485.2 Isoetes engelmannii | reverse complement strand
GCAGCGAAACATCCTCCATCAGATGCTCATTCAGAATGGATTGCAAATGCAATGTTGTTCTAAGCTAAAAAATGGATTACTTAATGTGTATACCAAATGTGGTGATGTAGAGGAAGCTGGCAACCTGTTTCAGGAACTGCAAGGTAGGGATATTGTTGCTTAAAGTATATGTTCCCTGCATTTGTAGTCGGTTATTTTAGCAGTAGTGCCATGTCCTCTTGCCATTTGCATTAGGTAAACATGTTTGTGGAAAGATTATCAGAATAATGGCCTTTAATGAAGACATGGCCTTGCTTCTTACTTTTCAATCAACAATGAGGTTGACATCAACTTCTGTCTAGATTTTCTATGACCCAAATGATGCTAGCAGATTCCTTGCTATTGCTTCCGAAATTGAATTTCTTTTTAAAAACAAGGAGAGTTGCTCTCAAAGCAAGCTGACCACTTTCAATGTTGTCTTGCAGATACAGTTTTGTCAACTAATTGGCAGTAATGCTTGAAGGTATATGTTTCTATTTAGAAACTTAACATAGCATTTGAAACCTGTGATCGTGGAGCACAAAGCTTCTGGATCACAACAACCTTGACAGAGCGATTCAAGGACCTGTTATAACTTTGCAATGGGGATATGCAACAGTTAAGCAAGCAGTTTAAAAGATCCAGAAAACGTAATCTCTTGATTAAGGCAAAATTGTTGATGCCGCAATCCGTTCATCTCATTGTGTGTCAACAACATAGAACTGCATTACAGACCTTAAAGCCCCCAGTCATAACAGGAATTGTCCATTACATGTATTGCATTCCATTCATTTCTGAAACTATTTTGTATTGGAAGGTCATAAGTTTAGGCAAGAAAGAAATATTGAAATATTATGCTGATGTGTTTGTTTTTATTTAAATGTTAAAGTTTCTAGCAATTGTGTGCGATGATTCTCACATTAATTTTCATCATATTTTTTGGAGTGTAAACTTCCATTGCAAAATTTGTGTTTCCCCTTCCTCATGCAAGTTCTTCATCTAGAGCAAAAATTACTAACATCTTTCCATCTACTATTGTTTAATGTCCTTTAAAAAACTTGCCATGATATTAATTAGTGTGTATATTAGAGTACTTTTTGAAGTTTGACGAGTTCTAACAAAAGTGAATGCTATGAAAAATTACTTATTGTAACCTTGGGTTTAATCTAGGAGTAAATGTATCTAAGAAGCTATCTAGAATAAGTATATTTGTTCGGATACACCACCTATACAAAATATGTGAATCAATTATTTGCAAAATTGAAAGCATTGGTTGCATCTTCGTCCTCACCATCGTACCTATAAGACTAGGTTAGTTTTTCAAGTCCATCGTCTTGCAAATATGTGCTTTTTTTTTAATATTAAAAAAAAAAAAACACTCTACCCTTAAAAAATAAGAAATATACAAATGTGTGCTTTGACACACCAACCATCTTGCAAATTCACTCATATAAATACACATACAAAATATATGCAACATGTCACCCAAATTTTCCACTCCCCATTCCACATATACATACTATAATTTATACATGCCCGACATACATTTCATCTCATCCCATCCCGCTCCTCCATCAACCCATACTATCAACTATTGCTTCTACCCATTTCATGCGTCCACGGCTAATGCCCGGCATCGCCGGGCATGCGTTTCTAGTCAAGAGCTACTACCACTTCTCGAATCCATGAATAGTAGTCCAGACTCTGGCCTAGTACTTAGAGCCTCTTTCAACTTCTTATCCATATGATAATATAGGAGAGAAGGACTCAATTCCTAGACTATAAATTTTAACAAAGAAGGTCTATGACCTTATTACAAAGGCTCCACAACAGGCCTGATTGGAATTATAAACACATGGTCACCAAATAGAAAGCATTTATCCTATTAGGATCCCTCAAAGGATCACAAATGCCCAGGATCAAGAACAAGGTTCAAGCTGCAACTTCCCATTATAGAATGGCTTTAGTGAGAGAGAACCACTTGAAGCACCTTTCGAAAAATACACCAGCATCTGAGGAGAGGCTCATGCGCATTAACTCGGCCTTAATCCATTACTGCAATACTACAGGCAAAGCCTTCTTCCAAACACTAAGGAAAAGAACATGCCTGCTGAACCTCAATCCCTTCTTGCAAAGAGTATGGGCTTTATTCACACAATGCCCGGGTTTCCCTAGTCTCCCGCCCAGGGAATCCCATGGCAAATCACCAGTAGCACAAACTAGAGTGACCAAAGAGTAGCCATCACTTGCTCCTAATCCTTCCTTTGCTGGGACAAGGAGGGAAACTACTACTCAGAAATGACACCTTAGCTAGCAATACGTAAGACTTACCATTTCTCACTGCAATGGGTGCAGGTGTAGTTGGTTAATCTGAAGGATCTAACCTAAGTAATCGATTCTGAGCCCTAGCAGAGGCCCAAACCTCCCTGCTAAGAATGCTGATCTTAACAAACATCTCCAAACAACAATAGCCGAGGAGAACTTACTTGTTCAAGAGCTAATGCAGACGAAATTATACCAAAGCAGCGTCAATGCTTCAAGAATAGATCCACCTAGCACTGATCTGTTAGAATGACAACAAACCTGAAGCCAGATCCATCGATCTGTTGGAAAAGAAACATCAGAAGCTTTGCTGCTCTTCTAGCACCTGTCCCTTTGGATCGACCTCCTATGGTCGGGCGGCGGCGACGGCGGCCCTAAGCGCCAGACCTAGAAGTCATTCTTCATAACTCACCTTCTTCTGTTTGTTTCTTCCTCTATTTTCCTTTTCAATTATGTTGTCTTTCCTGCAAACATTGGTCCCAATATAATTTGTATCTTTCCATTTGATTGCTCTATTTCATCTCTCATTTTGATGCAAGATGCAGCACAACTTATACATTCAAGGGTCCATCGATCCCAACAGGTAGCGCTTGCCTCTCTTTTCTTCATTTTTTCTGCATTCGATATGCCTCTTTCTCTATCTGCAAAAGCACATGCCTATAATTTAGATTGCTTGCATGCATTAGGTCTATTCCCATCCACTGAATTCGACCTTTTTCCTCCAATTCCCACGTCTCATGACTTTAGCATAAGTGAGTTTCGTTCCTTCAACCTCAACCATCATTCTTTATGGCTACTCCAATTGCTGACCTTCATTTGACATATACTTGGAATATCCCAATTTCTCACTCCACCAGCCCTAGGGTATGCAGGCAACCCAAAAGAAGAAGAAGAAGAAGAAACGTTTTTAACGTCACGCCACTAGGCAACATCCCTCTTGGGACATATGACGATCTTTCTCAAGGCACATATCCTTGCTAGAGGCAATGGTACAATTGATTGTTCATAGTGAGGCTCGAACTAGCTCAAGTAGAAGTAGATTAAAATCGTGTGAAGAAAATTAAAAATCATCCAAGCGCGGGAAAGCCAAGATGTGCCCAACATCAACGGTCTTACGCCAAGTTTCATTGTGTCCAAACAATATTTGGTCAAATGCTTTATCCAAACAAAATTGGGCATGGATGCGTACCTTCTGCCTGGATGGCCTTCCCTATGCTCGTCCCATCTGCCGTTGTTGCCATTCTTCCCTGTTAAATTGCGTAATTCTAGCAGGAAGTGGAGGCCTAGGAGAAAGGTATGCAGGGCAAGTATGTTTCCTGGAGGGAGAAGGAGGGCAGAGCTCAAGCTACCGGGTTTGGCAGTTCGAGTGCGAGCAGAGGACCTGGTTGATGGCAAAACTACAGGTTTTTTAGGGATTCTGGATTTGGCGGTAGCAGGAGGACTGAATATGGTGATTTTGGAGGCTGGGAATGAATTGAATACGAGCGGGGGGAGGTTGTATGATTCCGCTTGCTTGGTGAAGATGTTGCTAAGGGGAAGAGCTGCATTGCTGGTTGCGGAACGCGTCGACATTGCTACAGCTGCAGGTGTGGATGGTGTTATCTTATCAGATCAAGGTATGGAATTTGATACAAATCATTTCAAAGGTGCTGTTTGTCTACGAAACCAGAAAATACTAGATTAGTGCAGCTGGTAGAAAAGACTAAATAAGTATCGATAAGTATCGCTATTATTGTTTATCTGTAAATTCACGTACATTTATTGGGTCATAAATGTTTGCAATGAAGCACAATTCCTGGTCAATTACAGGTCTATCTGCCCTTGTTGCTCGAAATATGATGAGGAATGCCATTCCTCAAGCTGCAGCCCTTCCCTTGGTGGCCAGAAGTGTCACGAGCTTTGAAAAGGCCTTACGTGCTTCGGACAAAGAAGGGGCTGATTTCTTATTGATCCATTTAGGTAGTAATAATATGGACGCAAGGAACATTGTGGATAGTGTCTGTAAGCGTGTCACTGTCCCTGTCTTTGTTGAAGTTAGTTCAACAAGCCATTCAGCAAGTAGTGTTATGAGCAACTGTTTGGAATTACTTGGAGTTGGTGCAAATGGCCTAGTGCTGGATATTTTGGATCTGAAATCCAATGGTGCACCATCTAGATATGTAGCTACGCTCATTTCTACAATTCAACTTGCCATTCAGCAAAGGAAAACCGAAGAAGATATTTCCATCTCCTCTGCCCTGCTCCCAACTAACATAGAGGACGGTGTTGGATGTCCCAATGACAACTTGGGATCAGAGGAGACGTCAGCAGTACGGGCTGAGAAGATCATAGCCAAGGAGCGCCTGCTTTTATCATCTGCATTTAATGTTATCCAGAAAGCTGCACCTCAGGTTAGATTCTCTCCTCAAGTAGATGTTCTTATTTATTAAGTTGAAGCACTAACAAGGAAAGCATCAAAAAACATATTCATGGCAATTTGTGTTGAGAATGGGAAGAACATTGCTGATAGAAGTGAAAGATATAACAAAACACAATGAATGTGTACAAAATGAGTGCCCCCAACAGAACCTGGGATTTAGCTTAGTGGTATATGAAGAGGTGACAAGTTCGAGGCTTTCAAGTGGAACATTGGCATGTGCTTAAATGGAGCAGGCCTCTTCTGGAGGCCATTCCATGATGATGCATTAATGCTACTTAAATGTTTATGGCTACCCCCGGGGTCTCCCTCAAAACTAAGGTGACGTGGAGTTTCAGCTTAAGTGACCGTTCTTTCCCTTTGGCTGAATGGTGCATGTCTCCAAATGTCTGCTAGCTGATTGTGCAAGTACTTGTTATTTCTCAGATGTCTGCTAGCATGATACATGGAATTGTGGGCAAACTGGATGGACATGGCAGCCATGGTTTGCATTTAGAACCTGTGGAATTGGTACACCTCAATGACGTAGCACTTGGCCAATTTGATTGGAACTTCATTATCGTGTAACAGGGACAACAAGAACTTGTGCAGGTGTAAAAGAAAAAGCCCTCATAAAGTTAAATTAGGGGACTTGATTTGAAGGCTCATATGGCCTCAATTAGGTATCTTCCTTCACTAACACGATGAGGACTAAACCCTCTGTGCCCCACGATATATTGCTTGCTGAATCTAGTACTAAAGCAATACTACACTCTCTTATATACATAAGCTATGCCACTTTAGGCTGCATATGTCTTGTCAAAAGCCTTATGGGAAACAGGTGAATCAGTATATTGGTTAACACTTGAATATCTTGATGTTGATCTTTCAAACTGTGAAATTTTCAAGCGACACTCTTCTCACCAGTTAAGAGGACCTGACTTCTGTTTATTACTATTATCTGAAAAAGAGAGTGATCTGCCTTTGTGTAGGGTCATTTTCCTGTCCAAGCTCTTCCCCCAACCTGCTCCTTCAACAGATTTCTTCCTTCAACAATCATTTGGTGAAGGAAAAGAGCTTGACATTTCTGGTCCTCATATTTGATGAGTTTTGAGAGGGAGGTAGGCTCCCAAAACAGGCAATGGAACCTGCTCCGTATTTGATAATATATTGGACATGTAAAGATGAAGTGTTCCTCATGCTCAATTACATTCAATTGACACAATCTGCAGATCCTCTTCAGGGGCTCGACCTTAGGTCTACTCGCACGGGCAAGTTGATGAAATGAGACTCTAAAAATTCTGCTAACATGATTGGATCGGCACAGAGGTTTTGCTCGTAATCATTTTGGACAGAAAATAGATTTACAGCCTCTCTATTTGAGCCCATTCTTTAGCTGTCATGTCCACCCCCTGCATCAAGGCTCCGTATAAAGCAGCTGGTCTAACTAAGGTATTGAAAAGATGAAGCTTTGCTGGGACATCTTGAAAATTTGCTTGGAAACATTTTCTTTCTAGCATTGCAAGCGAGGCATATTCTTTTGTGAGTCTTGCATATGCTGCATCTTTCATGCTACAGATGGGACCTTTTTGCACACTCAACTAAGTATAATGAGAGACCACTTCCACTTGCTGATCCATAAAAAGAAAGATGCTGCAGTGCATGCAAGCTTGTGACTTGTTGGAAACCATCACTTTCTGTTTTGTCCAAGTTCACCTTAAGTTCTCTTTGCGTGCAGAATTTTTAATAAAAAATGCTGAAGGCATTTAGGGAAAGAGGATATAAGTATCACACAATCTGCATACAGAAGGATATATGTGCAATCCTCAGCTAAAGCAGACCCGTCACCTCCAAACGCTGCTACAAAGCTTTCCAGCTCATCAATGTACAAACCAAAGAGCGTAGGGGGTAAGGGTTAACCCTGTTTAACCCCTATTGTGCTGCTTATTTCATCCGACCAGCCTCCGGGCACTTTAATTCTTTTTAAAATATTCTCATAGTGTCAAAACGGCCCATATGACTTGGTGCAACAATCCCAATTCCATAAGCCTATGAAATAGGCGGTTCCGAGGGACCATATCAAAGGCTTTGCGGAAATCTACAAAGCAGCAATACACTTTTGTACATAATGACAAACAAAGGAGGCCAAATGTCGATATCAAAATATTCCTTGGAGCAGCGAAGATGGTGATCAAATCATCTACCATAACTCAATTTCATGGCACAGTAATTGTGTGGAAAATGCAAGCTAAATCAGATAGGAAAATATTGCTCACTTGAGTCCACTAAGAGATTAAAGCTTCTAACAATTCTGGCAGCCTTTCCAAGACATCTCACATCAAAATTCAACTTGCACGTTAATATAATCTTCCTTTCTCTCTTTTTTTCTCTATATATCTTTTAGTGATACTTTATGCTAGTGCCTTTGAGGTTATCGCCCTCCATCCAAATGCATAAATTTTGTATGTTCTTGATGTCTTCTGTAGATCCAATGTTTTATGTGTTTTTGGTCTCATAGATCCTATAGGTCTGTTAACAAATCTTTCTTTCTAACCTAATTATGTACAAGATTGGTCCACAATTTATGCTGATTTGGCTACATCCAAGCCAGTTCTTGTATTTTAGGTGACATATAACATAGCAGGCAGGGACATCTAGCCTGCTAATATACCCTACCTGCTGGGGGATCAAAAGCACCAAAATGACACGAGATTTCGATTTTCGTAGTAATGCTTGCTTTTTATGTTATTTGATCGGATCAATTCAGTTCTTGTTAGTTAGGGAGTATGCAGTCTCCTAGCAAAAACTCAAATCATCATAAAAATTCTGGTCTCATAAATGCAAGGTTTGCTATAGAAGTCAATTATTTTTCTTATTATTTTTAAACATTTGAACATCTTATTTGACTCCTAATGGCCACAGTTGGGGGAAATATCGCTTTTGGTTAGCGCTATAACGCAGTTGGATGAGCCGTTTCTTCTTGTCATTGTGGTAAGCAACTTGGACTTATGCATTGATGCCATCCTATTAAAGTGAAGTGACATGTTAATAAGCTGACATGGCGTGAGTAGTATGAGCTGACAACCAGGCATGCTATATGTAGGTTAGTATTTTGTTCAATACATCTCTGTTGCTGCATTGTACTCTACACTGGGATTCAACGCAAAATTTGATTATCGCCGTTTCGATAAATTTTTAAGACACTTATGCAATAGGAGAGAGTTGTTCAATACTCCTTATCCTTGTCTTCTTTCATTTTCTGTTTGCCAATCACCAAATAGGTACCGTAGGAGCATGAATCACTAAGTTTTGGACGAAAATTTGATTCCCTCTATCCTATTGTTATACAAAGGGTGTACTCTTGATGTATGTGAGCATTGCTGCCGTCCAATCTGTCAAGTTGGATCCGTCATAAACCCGTTAAGAAGCCTTACTGAGTATGATGTGTCAGGCCGTGTTATTCTTAGAGAATTCATGCATTTCTATCAGCTCCCTGTATACCGTTGCATCACATAATCTATCACTTGCACTAGATTGCTTTTTATCTCCATCATTATAGCAGCAGCATTTGGCAGCATTGTTTCTCTAACTGGGCGAGAGAGGCATATCCTCTGGCAACCCTAGCTTGGGGCAGCATTTTTCAATCTAAAAGAGGTCATGAGAACTATGACTAGAGGACATCAATATGGCCCCATTGGCCAAGCAAAATTCGGATGTATTCTTCTGCAAGCTGTTAGATAAATTGGAACATATGGTCTAGAATTACACATGTCATCCTAGCAGTGACACTTGTGCATGGCTGCGGATTAGAATAGTCTTTTACTTTTCATTTCTCAAGTTTCTTCAACAGAGGCACTTCTTTTATGTCACATCTCTCCTTGTGTATGCACCAATCAATTCATAATATGGTATCAGAGCCGACTCAAGGAGGACCGACTGGGAAGGAAAAAATTTGAAGGGGAATTTGGAATCAAGAGTCTTGGATTGGCGAACCAAATTTGTTGAGCAGCTGAGGCTTCTTAAAGCCTTCTTAAACCTTATGAATTTCTAACCTACAAGTGGTTTTCTGAATCCGTTGCAACTTGGTTTATCAGAAGACCAATGAGTTAGTGAACATGTGCCGAGCTGGACCTGTCTCGAACAAAACACAGAAGAACATCCAAGTGGTTTGTCCTAGGATGGTATCTGTAAAATTTGGTCAGCACAATGCAGTACCACTTGAGATGAAGGTACCTGCAGATCAGCAACGGAGTTAAGCCAAAGCATTTCATGTACTCTTGTACTTAGTGCTTTAATTTCTGCCTCGGTTGTGATCTTGGAGACAGTGGACTGCTTTTTGCTGGGCCACAATTGGGCCAACTTGCAGAACCATTCCTGTGCTAGTTTTCCAAGATTCCAGATAATTGGCACACGGCAAACAACATTCTTATCTAGAGACAAGACTAGCATTAGATTTCAAACACGTCTCTAGGTGGTATTCTTATTTGCCTCTAGTTGTATATTGACTTCATCTATATTCATCATTTTCATAGATCCATGCAATCTCCTGTGGACATCATAAAATCTTTCCTTTTAACACAACTGCAAATTGTATAGTGGACACTAATGCATTGTATCTTTTCATGGTTATTTGGGCCTAATGCAATATGCTGCTATTTGTGAAGGGCACTTAGTACTATATCAATATTTTGGCTTTATGCTCTGATTGCTTAGGTTTTGCAAACAATGTCACTTTGCTAATTGTAATGTCTTTGCAGGGTGAGTTCAATTCAGGTAAATCTTCTGTAATCAATGCATTTCTTGGTGACAGCTTCTTAAGGGAAGGAGTACTCCCAACTACGAATGAGATAACCCTTATAAGATATCGTGATGACAAGTTGTCTGAAACACAGTCGGAGAGACATCAGGATGGCCATTTTATTCGGTATTTACCAGCTGAGCTTTTAAAACAGGTCCATATATGCAACACATTCATTGATTGTTCAACTCAAGTGTAAAGTTCGAATGAAAACAATGTGTGAAAAGGCAGAGCAAAACCCTAAATCCTAAAACCTGAAGAAGACTGACTTGAGATAACGAGCAGAGCAATGGAGTTATATCTCCTTTGTCGTAAGTGTTTTTTGTAATCTAGCCATTAGTGTAGCAACTAAATGCCTTTATGCCATTAAGATTGCTATTAGCTGAGCTACAAATTTCACTAGTTGCCAGCAGACAACGACTTGACTGTACATGTCACCATGAGCCTGTCGTTGAGCCAGCCTTAGCTAAGATGACGTGTCATCAGACTTGGACGTGATAGCATACTTTCCTGGTGGTCTCCACGCATATTTTCACCTGCCATAGCGTGTGCCAGTGAGGTTAACATAAAATGCCACGTCCTTGTAATTGATATTCAAGTATTTAAAAAAGTATATGATGTCATGCTTATTGTTTGATATAATATAATGCTTACAGCTTTTTAAACATGTTTTGCACGAATCATAAAGGCCATCTAATGAGGTCTGTGACTGCAGATGAATCTAGTTGACACTCCGGGTACCAACGTCATTCTTCAGCGACAGCAACGTCTGACGGAGGAGTTTGTTCCACGGGCAGACTTAATACTCTTTGTATTATCAGCAGATAGGCCTCTAACTGACAGTGAGGTAAGTCTTTTCTTATTTGGCATGGCTTTATTACTGCCTGCAACTCTATTAATTCTCATTAATTTGTACCATTTAGGATAGGAGTAGATGTTTACTTCCATTGATCTATGACTCTCATGGTTTTCTAACCAACAAATTTCCTAAGAATACTCTTCCTAGAAGATCTGATGTAATTTCTCTGAATCTGTAACAAATCTGTTCAAGAAGCACTTGAGAACTCTTGGTATAGAGAAAATTTGCTAAAAATTTCTCCTTGCTAGTGAAGGTTATGAATCTACACCTTAGAAAAAGTCTCACCTAGAATTGTCCAAAGTAAGCAAGAATGAGCTTGCTGTAAAGCTGAGACGAATCCGCTTAAGATCTGGGAGAATTATGTGATAGGAAAAATTGTATCTAGGTGAAGTTCTCTCTCTTTCACTCGCCATCTATCTCACCATGCACCAGCTCTGACACCATGAAAATCTTAGAATATGTTATTAGGGTCTAATTAAAGGAAAGAAAGAAAGAAAGATTATATTAACGTCTACGAGAGACCACTTGGGTCTATGAGACCATTTTATACAGCAATCA
>JAANSK020282291.1:0-10951 GCA_011763485.2 Isoetes engelmannii | reverse complement strand
AAAAAAGAAAAAAGAAAAAAGAAAAAAGAAAAAAGAAAAAAGAAAAAAGAAAAAAGAAAAAAGAAAAAAGAAAAAAGGAAGAAGGAAGAAGGAAGAAGGAAGAAGGAAGAAGAAAAAAGAAAAAAGAAAAGAAAAAAATTTAACTACAAAGCAGATTATTAAGGGAGGGATAATGGCCCGGGGGAGGCCATTATGCCTTGTAAGGCTTTGGCGAGCTCGTTAGGGCGAGCCAAGCCGAGCAGGGCATAATGGCCTCCCCCGGGGCCATTGACCCACGTAATAATAGGGGGGAGAAAATTGCGAACGTGGCAAAATTTCTCCCTAACCTGCGTTTTTTTTTTCCTTCTCCTCTGCCCCTGTTTTTTCCTCCTCTGCACCATCGTTGCACGGCATCACTGGCCGCCATAGGTGCAGCAGCCAAATCGACCATAGCTGGAGCAAGCCAAGATCCGCCATAGCGGCATTCTACAGATCCGCCATAGCTGCATTCTACAAATCAAGATTTCTGTAATAGCATCTGTTAGCCCTAGGTGCAGCAATTTTTACACGATTTTTACCTCCCTATAATCCAATGCCTTTTTACCATAGCTGCAACATCCAAGATCCGCCATAGATGCAGCAGCCAAGATAGGTACATTACTTTTTTTTGCTCCAATCTCATGTAGCTTTACTTTTTTTTATTTCTAACCTCATTACTTGCTTGTTTTTGCAGATTTCGTGGTTATTTTAGGATTTGGCGACGTCTACTGGTATGGAGGATTTGGCGACGTCTACTGGTATGGAGGATTTGGCGACCTCTTTTCCAGGTTGTCTTTGCATGATTACATGGTTGTTTCGACATAGCTGCGCCATAGCCATCTGCATTTACCTCCCTTTAGCAGAGTTCGGCATGCATGCAACTTTTATGAACATAAGCTTATGTATTATGAACGGAAGCTTATTTTCTTGCTGGTTTTGGGAGATTTTAAGGTATTTTTGAAGATTCCGCGTATTGTAAGGTTTGTGCTTAAATCTTTTGCTGGTTTCTCATGTTTTGCTTGCTTCCATATTCATTCTAACTATTTTTTTTGTTTATTTTGTAAGGTTGACGTATTTTGTTGAAGAATAATGGCTGATGTTGTTAGTAATGAGGTGAATCAGAGGTTCGTGTTTGTAATAGCATGGGGCTACTTGTTATTACTATTTTCTGATGGTAAATATATGTCTAGTAAGGAGCTTTTATTGTCTGCTCCATTCGACCTGATGATGGAAGATATTGAGAAGGACATTGATGAATTTAGCAATGCTGAATATGCTAACTTCATGGAATCAGTTAAGGCAGCTCCATGGTATAATACTGAACAAGCTGCAGATGAAGAACAAGTTGCAGATGGACAGATTTCAGCGGATGATAATGAGGAATTTCTGCCACTAGATAAGGAAATGATGAAAGATGCTCTTTCTGGTGGGCATGATGCATCTGCCGGTGTAAGCGCATGGGCCAGGCGACGATTTGATAGCTGGAGGAAGGCTTTTAAGTTTGATGTTACTATTCCGATTGAAGACTTGTCATATAAGGTGCTTAATGATTTGCTGGTCCAATTCATCTTGCAAGTAAAAAAGAAAAATGGAGATATGTACCCATCGAACAGGTAAATTATCATGTGTGTCTTCATTCTGCATTATAATTTCTATCTTTTAAAAATTATTCAACTACCTTCTTTCTGTTTTGCAGCTTAAATGGTATTTACCGTGCTATAGGCAGAATAGTTCGGAAGAAACAAGAAGAGAGGATTTCAAATACATGTGTAGATGAGCCTAAATTCAACATTTTGCATTCTGCTCCCTTTAAGACATCTAGATTTGCTTTGATAGGTGCTCTAAGGCGGTCTAGACTTGCTCGTGTTGGGAAGAAAACAAAGAAGGCAGGTCTTATCACTTTTAAGACAGAAACTGAATTGCTTGCTGATCGTGACCATTTTATTGATCATAATGTTGGCTGCCAGAAGCGCTTAGCCTTTTACCTTTGTTGTAGATTTGGGATAAGAGGATGTCATGAGTTATACAATGTTGTAGATGCTGATATAAGTTTAGAGCATGATGAAAAGGGTGAAAAGATCATGTACGTGGAGCAGTGCAGTAAGAATTATCAAGTTAATGCTACAAAGTATGATGATAAGCATTTCAGGCCGCCTATTTGGTCATATGAAGCAGATTTTATCATGACATATAAGCAATATGTTAGGCACCTGCCAGTAAAAGAAAGTACCGATCCTCGTCCATTGTTCTTAACAGCAATTCACAAGGGTAATGGAGCGGTAAGTGTTTACTACTCTTCACATTCTTTATGTAATATTATCTTTGTCTAACATACTCTTTGTTTTAGGTACAATACATGAAAACTAGAGTGGGATTGAAGACTGTCAAGAATTGGATCAAAGAAATGGGGAAGTTATTAGGTGTCGAGCTTAGTAACAAGTCTGGAAGGACTACACTTGTTTCTAGAATGTCATTAGCTGGTGTGCCTTGCGAAGTGGGCATGAAAGTAACCGGGCATAAGATAAAAGAAGCATACGAAGAGTAAGTTGTTTTTTGTTGTACGCTTATTATAAATTCTGTCATGTAATCTTTTGTTCTAGTGATATTCTGTTCATGTAATATTTTGTTCTAGTGATATTCTCTCATGTAATATTCTGTTCTAGTAATATTCTTGTCATGTAATATTCTGTTCATATAATATTCTTAAGATTCTGTTCATGTAATCTTCTGTTAAGTTTATTTTCTTCTTCTCTAGGTATGACAGGACTAATGAATTACAAGTAGACGCAGCTATGAGCATCCTTGCAAATCCTGTCAATGATGATGGCAGCCATAAAGATTATTATGCTGCGCTTTCCACGGAAATTGGCAAGAAGAGAGATCTTGAGTATGGAAGCACCGCAGGTAGCTCCGAGAAAAATTCAGCTAGCTTAGATGTTGTCATTCATCATGATACTCATAACCAAACAGCAGTAATTGAACATCAAGGAAGTGGTATCCAGCAGCTTGCTTCTGATCAAAATAACTTTGAAATTGATGACGAAATTCTTGAGAAGGCACTTGTTAATTGGCCTGCAAGGCGTAAAGCTTTTCCTATGGTGGAAAACAGTGGAAGTGGAGTTTCTGTAGTTGGCAATACTGTCACCAACTTCTTTTTCTATATTTATGATTCTAGCGAGCTTCCTGGAATGATCAGGTCAGTGATGGAAAGGGCTTCAAAATGATTTTAGCAAGCAAGGCTTCTTCTTTGAGATCAGAATGATCCTATACTGAATTTCGTAAAGACTACCATGTTTTCTGTAATAACTACTATGTTTCAGAAATTTCTGCTGAATTCCGTAAAGACTACCATGTTTTTTGTAATAACTACTATGTTTCAGAAATTAGAAATTTCTGTACTGTGTTTTGAAAATGACTACTATGTCAATTTCTGTAAGAAATTGGTTTCAGATCTTAGTGGTGGATGAATTTATAGAGTAGAAAATTACGTTGTTTAAGAATGTGCTGTAATTGACAGCAATTTCCTCCCCCCTATTATTACGCAGGCAGTAATAACAAAACATCCACTGTGGCAGCTATGTCGTAAATAGATATGGCAGTCATTTTACTCATACCATGGAAAACTGGCCTTAATTTGCCGTTTCTACACACCTACATGCAAGAACAAGAACCAGAAATTAAACTGTAAAATAACTCGTATGCTGTCAACTTTTCTCTCGTAAAAGACAACGTAAAAGACCTTACAATGCAAACAGCGATAACAGAATCCTATGTCATAATCCTTGACGAAAATCCTAAGCAACATGTCATGACTATCTCTGAGAAACGCTTCTAACTAACATGGAATTAATGTTCCAGGTGTTTAAGTTGCTCGTAGATGTATTGTATCACAAAGCGCACGCAGTCCCTTAGGAAAATGACTGCAGCCAGACAAGGCAATTTCGATCATAAAGAATTGAACAATTATAAGATATACATGGGATCTGTACACAAGAAATTGTAACCCCTCAAATAATTCTCATAGCTGGAGTGCCAAATCTGGCTGTTGGGATCCAGGTTGTGCCCTTGAAGAACTGGGTCTTGGAGACACAGATGACTGCGCTTGTTGATCTGACCGCATCGAGCTTGAAGATGAATGCCAGATCTGAGAACCTGAAGGCGGGTTGCAGTTAACAAAAGCCGCTGGGTAAATAAAATCGTGAGCTTTTAGAGGATGCTGCTGAACAGCATAGTTTACTTGACTGTTAACCTGTTGCACCTTAGAAGAAAGGTCATCTGGCTTCTGAAAAAACTGTTGCTGCTGCTGCAAACCCATTAGTTTCATTACTCTCTCTCGTAATACAAAATCATCAGCAGGAGCTTCATTTGAGACCATTTTGCCATCTTCCTTGATGCATCCGGGCTGCATGCTAGAGTTGCCAAGAAAAGGAACAGTGCAACCAGCTTGCGCAGAAGAACTAACAAAAAGCGGCGTCCTTCTTGCTGAAGGTGGAGATTCAATAGTACCATTCACATCCAGTGCAATGTTTAGATCCTGCGAAAACATAGTCTCAGGACCTCTGGATTGGATCTTCCAGCCACTATCAGGAAAAGCTTGTGTTGGAGCATCAACGTCCCGACTTCTCCTAGACATGTCCACAGCAGTTTGACTTGAGCAAGGAGCTAAAGATTTGGATGTCATGACTGGGTTTCTCGTTTCTGAACGCGATCCCTCAGAAAACTGGGGTTCATGAGGGACAGGTTTTGTTGAAGGCCCCTGCACATCTCTTGTTGCATTTTGAAACATGTAAGGCATAGGCGATACCTCCCTTTGCGGTCCATCAGAACCCTCTGCAGATAATTGAGATGCATTTGAGCCCATTCTATGCAACAAAACATCATGTACTGCAGCTACACTCTTCTCAGTATTCTTTAAAGGGGTGATTCCAGAACTGCTTGGGTTGACTTCAATGAAGCCTGCAACTTGAGGAGCTGGAACAGAATTTAAATTTATTGCACTGAGGTTTCTTGATGATGGTTGCCCTGTCCATGCTGGGTTTGCAGGAATGCCGCCATGCATGTTTTGAAGAGGACCCCCTGCCATGTTTCCAGTTCTCATTGGAAAATGCATTACACCCATGGGAGGGCCTGCAGTATGAGCATCTGAGAATGCATTAGGGAAGGCATTACTTCTAGGTCCCATAGCTGCATCAGCACCCCCTTTGGGTAACGGAGCCGCATGACCAGGCAGAGGTGGCCTAGTCTGTAGGTGATCAGTAACTGATGTCCCGAAATCTTCTGCAACCCCCTGTGTTTGCAAGCCTTGCCAACGTTGTATTGCAAGCACTCTTTGAATCTTTTTCTCCACGTGCGAACGTATAGAAGGTCCAAAATTTGCACCGAATTGAGAAAGGCTGTGGACATAAGAAGATGCTGGCTGATTTCCAACCTGCCAGGCAGTTTAGTTTTAAAAATTGTTCATTATCATAAAGGTTGTAAACCCAATGAACTATACTTACTGCCATTAGTGATATCGAGTTCATGCTATAATCACTATCATCCTCAAAGGGTTGGTAAGTATTTCGTCTGTTTTCCTCTGTGGAAAGTGGCCTTCGGCCATCCCTAGAAAGCCCAAACTTACCTGTTAAAATGCAGGTCAACAATCAGTAGGGGCACAATGCTGACAAAAACAACTCAATTTAAATTCGACCCATATGTTTAACTGCACAGCTATGGCTTTGCACATTTTCAATATCTGGAAGATACTGACATTGAAGAATGTAACCGAACTACATACTGACATTTAAAGAATGTAATTGAACTACATAGAAACGTTAGCTTAATTCTATATAGACAAATCCATAGCATTGATAGTTTAATGCATATACAACAAAACTGTCGTGTGAGGAAGAAACAATACCATTGTTTTCAGCTAAAAATGACGAACGCTCTTTATTCTCATCCACAATGTTAGAAACTATTTCCAAGCAATGCGCATAACTGCCATATGTGCCATCCATAACTGCAACTTCCCTAGATGCTGCTACCACAGGGCCAGATTTGTAATATGCTCCAACTCTTCCTAGCCTTCCTTCTGTCATACCTAATACTGACCTCAGCGATTGGAACTCTTTCTGAGCAACAGCCTGAATAGCTTTAGCCTAAAGAATATTTTAAACCATCCGGAAAATATTACTGGCTTGTCCCAAGCTTCTGGCTGACAATATATAGTGCAAATTTCTTTTTTCAATAACAAGTAACCAACCTGTTTAAAATATATTGTTTTCGGGCCATTGAAATGCATCGCATTACTGCAAACCAAGAAAACATCTCCCTGCAGGAAAAGTACCAACACAACATTTTGTTATAAATTAACAGCCCGTAACTTAAGCATCTGACTGCAACATAGAACAGCTTAAACAAGAGAAAAATACCTCAAATGATTCCAGAGACCTATAAGCTCCTTTTGATAGCTTCGTCTTCATGGTCCCAAAATCCATTGGATTCTTTATAATGTCATAATAGCCTCTAACCTGCAGTTAATAGCAGTCCATTGAATATTTAAATTATTCGAGCAATTTCATATGGCAAAATGGTAAACATACCTCTTTTCCGTCAACTGGTTCAGCAAATACTCCATATGTATCCTTCCTGATTCAAGCAAACAAAAAATAATAAGTGACCTCGTTTGCAAAACATATATTAAAGACATTCTTACAGAAAAAGACTTACTTCTGCAGCCTCTCAAGAATACCATCTAGCACTGACTTGGGCGGTAAAGGAGTGACAATGGACAGTTTCAGCGCATCCTCCGTGTTCTCAACGATGGTCGAGTTCTGTTTAGAAAAACAAAAGCGATCACTGAATCACTGATGTATGTCTTTGTCTAAAAACAGAGAGCTAAGGCTCGGTACTATGTTCATTGTGGAATAAAAAAAACCAAGACCTGCAGCGGCAGTACCTTTTCTGTCAGCTTCTTTGCAGGCGAAGAGATCTCCTCTTTCTGACCGCCATTGGGTGTATTGCCCACAACACGATCCCCTCCAGCCAAGGATCTAAGCTTGCGTTTCCTGGGGGGCATGGCATCCCCATTTTCCTCTTCAGGAACGGCAGATTCAGAATGGGTTGCCAATCCGTCCTGTTTCTCGAGCCTAGAACTCCGCAGCCCTTTTTCAACACCCCTAATTGTAGCAATTGGAGCAATTGGTGCCCCAGGTATAACCTTGGGACCCCCGTTTTGTGCAGAATCGAGCTTGGGACCACTTGGGTTACTCCGATCTCCCCGACGAGCAGCAGAATCCCGACCCAAGATGACCAACTTTGGCAGTTTCTCAATTGAGCCAGAAATTGGGGAAGAAGGCAAAGGGGCTAAGACCGTGGACGGAGTGCATTGGGAAGAAGACGAGTCCCTAGAAGAATCTGCGGCTATGCCGGATCTGGGTTTGTGTGGAAGCTTAAGGATGAGTTTCAAGTTCTTGGGCTGCTGCGGCAGATCTTGGTGGGCGGTGGAAATATCTTTGTGGGCGATTGAAGGGCGTTGCTGCAGATCTTTGTGGGCGATTTTAGGATGTGGCTGCAGATCTTTGTGGGCGATTGAAGGAGGATTAGACTGGGTCTGCGGGGCAGAATGCTGGGTTCTACGAGGGCGACGGTGAAGGTTAAGGGTAGAGGAGGAAGAAGAAGGGGAGTAGGTGTTGTCCTTGTTCGCCATTCATTTCAATTCTAAGGCAAGGAATTGCTTCCACCATCACCGGCACCACGGCACCGCCGGCACCGGCACCAGGAGCTCCGGCAGATCTGCCGGGCTTCTTATAAAGGGCAGATTTTTTTCCCCTTGTGGCCTAGACTTAGAATCTGAGAAAACTCTGTTTTCAGGATTGAAGCAACAGATCAGAGCTCCCGCAGATGAAAACAAAGGGTTCGTCAGAGCTGCCTGCGCCCGCGGCGCCGCCTGCCGGCCTCGCTTTCCTGTCGCTTTCCATATCAGCGGCGCCCCCACCCACCCGCCGCCTGCTTTCTACGCACGGGATCCGGCTACGTGGCGCGATCTAAAGCGTCTATTTCAAGCGCTGGGCCCTCGCCGTTTTGTTTTGAGCATCCTGTGGCATCCATCATGGCCATAGGCCCATTATTCATTTTATATTCTTTATTTTGCCTTTATTAATTCAATTCTATTTATTTCCTTTATTTATAGCCTTTTGTTGGACTCAATAAAGTGGCCCACATGTTGCTTACGTTTGGTCCACCTAATGGCTACCCATAACGTTGATGTTGGTCTCTCTCTACACATGTTTCCTTTCTTGGTTTTTACCGGGCCTTCACTTAACACTGGCGTCGATTGCCGGGTCTTCAGTTTGTCTACCAACATTGGATCACAACATGTTCTGGTCTTACATTGGATCACAACCTGTTCTCGTCTTTGCGCATCTCTGGCATTCCATGAATTCAGCATTGTCACATCTTCTCCTACTGCTCAACTATCAACATCTACCTTCTACCTAACCATTTTGGCAATTGTTGCCCTGTCCTGCTTTGCCTATAGCTTTTGCTGCCTATAAATGTGTTGTTGGACCACGACAAAAGTTATCCACCCCAGGACTTTCAAGCAAGCCTATAGCTCAGAGTTCGTCGTGCAGCATGACAAAGTTGGATACAGTGACCGAGTAAACACCAAGAATAATAAACATTCATCAAGGTGAAAAGTTTTACCACAGTGACCTAATTACCATGCAACGTAGATAAATAGATAAGGGACGAACGTCTATAAACATAAGAAAGAATTCGTCCTTGAAATAATGTATATGCCACATGCAATAGCAAAAAGCAATGGAGGTTGGAGTTTTAGCCCTTAGGCTAACATGTGCATGCACATATGTGGAGGTGGTAGTCTAGATCAAGGGGGATTCACCATTTTTTACGTATAAACCATGTGCATCCACAAGAGGGGGGTTTTCCGAACCCAATTCCATACATATACGATCGGTAGGGGTCCTTTTTGGGTTGCCCAAAGGGCAAACCCTTCCTTAATGGTCCGGTGATGGGCTTTTGGGCTTAGAGGGCCCAAATGGATTTGAAGGTGTCGGTTTGATGGTTCGGGTCAGAAACTTCCTCCGCGTCAGAGGCCTTTAGGGGGTAGGGGTGCCTGCCGTAGATTAGCGTTCGGGTTTCGTTAGCCTTAAATTGCATCGTCCAGTAGCTTTTTCGTTCTTCGTTCCTCAAGCCCTTCCCTTCAATCCGATCTGTTTCTTCTACCATATCCGGTTCTAAATCGTGGCAGAATCAACCCATCTGGCAGATCTTGGTCATTTTTCTATTCTAAGAACTTTCTTCCGTTTGTTAATAAAAGGAGCAGAAACGGGTTTGTTTCGCCGGACTTCAGTGCAATTTCAGAATCTTGTAAGCGTTCTTAACTTCTTAGCGGTGTGTCTTGGTTGCATTCGGTTATGTGTTGCTTTTTTCCGTTGCCCTGTTTCTTGAGAACCTACTCAGACCCGCCACGTTTTTTTTCCACATTTTTGGCTCTTTCTTTGGAGTTACGGTGTACCCAGTTTTTTGCTTATAGACCAAGTATCTTTAAAGCCTGAAACACCTTCCACTTTTTTATGGAGCACACATCCGGTTGAAGAACCTGTACCTATATCCTTCTTTTCCACATATTGGATTGCTCATGCTCCAGTTTCAACAAAACTCTGTTATGATCTATTTCTAACAGATTTAAGGGCTTCTCATCTGCTATGCTCTTACGGTAGGTATCGATGGAAGGTTCGGTTGAAGCTTTTGCCATAGTATCTGACTAAAACAATCTGAAAGGGCAACCCACAGTGCGCAAGCACAATTTTTAGGTTATTTGGGGACTAGCTTGATTAAATTTTATTCGAAAAAGGCTCAAAACTAGCTTTTAAAAATCCGTATACAAGGGGGTTTTTGGCTACTCCTTGCACGCAGATGACATACCCCCCTTATATATGAGTGTATCCCCCGAGGTCTAGACTTATCATACTTAGATTAGCATTTTGATGTAGGGTTCAGGTTTAGCGGAGATCTAGGATTAGGATTTGAGATTTCGGACTATATAGAGTGCGCATTTACTCATTTGTACTTAGGTTCATTTCTTTGTCCATATTCTTTTGTCCCTTTTTAAGTTTTGATTATAAGCATGGCAGCTGGAGCATCATGCAATTTTAAACTGTAGCTTCAAGGTGGATGCCAAGGGCCCCTTTCCTTAACATGGTCACCGGCGCCGGGTCTCAGGTATACTTTAAGACTCTTAATCATTTCTTATCGAAACTTTTCTCAAGAAGAAGTATTGCACCAAGCTGTTGAACGATTAGCTCTTCAACAACAAAGGAAAGCCTATAGAGGTCCCTCTCTCTATGAAGCCGAACTTGAAAGAGGTCGCTCATGTATCTCAAGATCACAGTCTACACCCCCTACACCAAGGGATACTCGTGTCAATGGTTTCCTACACCAGTCCGACAGGAAGGTTCCCAACGGAACATTCCTCCACATCAAGGTTCTCTGAGGTGCACTCCTGCTAATCTAGACTCTCCTTCTCAACATTACAGCACTCCATGGAGTATCTATGTCAAAATGATTCCAGAGTCCAGTCTTCTTATGTTCCACAACCACCTTCTCCCTATCGAACTCCAGTGTTTCCAACATATCATATTGGGTGCCAACCTGTACGTGGTCCACCAGGTCATGATAACACATGCTCTTAATATCAAACTTCCTTATCCAATATACAATGTTGTCAAAGGGAAGACCCTTATTGATCGAAGTCCAAATACCCATCTTATATTATAATGTTTTAGTGTGTATGTCGTGAACGGAGACCTAGATCGGAGGGTTAATATTTTTTAGGGCTCAGATCCAACGGACCAGCTTTTGTTTCTGCTTTTAGAATGACCTAACTCTAATTTCGTTTTTCTGTCTGGACGTTGTTCTCATCGGG
>JAANSK020282280.1:0-10951 GCA_011763485.2 Isoetes engelmannii | reverse complement strand
GCTGATGCAGATATGTCGGTGCCGACCGCTGGAGCAGCTCGATCAAACCGCTAGACCATAGAACCACAGCCAGAAACTAGTCGAATCCCTAATTCCCCATCGCGGCGCTGGAACAAAAGCACGCCAAGCGCTAGTGCAGACGCATCAAGCTAATCAGAGTAGGGCACAAGGCCCCAGGGCGCATGCACCAGCGCTGAAGACGAAACAGAAGAAGGCAGGCGCCTGGCGCCCAGGAGGAGGCGTCCAGTAGGAGGCGCCCAAGACTTTCCTAATCCT
Source organism: Isoetes engelmannii (assembly GCA_011763485.2). Classification (NCBI taxonomy): domain Eukaryota; kingdom Viridiplantae; phylum Streptophyta; class Lycopodiopsida; order Isoetales; family Isoetaceae; genus Isoetes; species Isoetes engelmannii. Next base: position 10,675 of record JAANSK020282280.1, on the reverse strand, counting down.
TCACCAAGACTTTCCTGCTTAAACCTCTCACGTATAAATCAGTAGATATGCAGCAACTTCAATACGTAAATATTATTTGAGCACACCAAATCTATTCAAACTGTCTTTCATTTCTTGTAATGGTATCTTCGGTGAGAATGGAACCATCGAACGATTGCTACCTTAACATCTTGAAGCCTATTATACAACTTTGAATCAGCTGTGCTTTGACAAAAATTCCTGCAGCAGAAAGCATATCTTAGAATATGAAGTGCAGGGCCAAATACAAAATCTTCCTCAGCTAAAGCATTTTGTGTTTCTGTCCTGATATGATGAAGCTTTGAAGCCGCTTCATGAAAAATTCTTTTGCAACATTTTTTCATTTTTCATAAATTGAATCATGGGTGATAGATATAAACAATATCTATATCTGATGCATATCAACATTAGCTTCAACTCATGCTGAGGCATTTGATGTTAAATTATCGTGTAAGACACGTTGGGCCCAAAAGCACAGTATTGTTGCTTATCCACAATAAAAGACTACCTTCCTTAGATGAACGACTTTAAAATTTCAATTCCCATATCAAATTAATATCTCTAATCGTTAATATGTTTGATGCATCCCACATCAAACATGTTCATGGAAATTATTAGCGAATGTTTCCGTCCCCTTCAGAATGCTCCCCAATCAAAATTTTGCCAACCAACCATGGGATGGAATTTGTGAAAGCCAATGTAAAAATATCAGCTGGATCTACGATCTGGAACAAATTGAGACACCACATAACGAGCTGTTTTTTCTCTAACATAAGTTAGTCATCTTCCTTCTCGGCTTATGAGTTACATGCATATTTGACTAAAATAGACTCCCCATGTTAATATCGGATATTCTTGGCATATTTCTACTGTCACAACCTGATTTTCATAACTTCATATTTTTAAACCGGTTGAACAAACATCTGCAACAATGCCATTTGTTCAATCAAAGAGCCTCAGTGCAGCATCTTCTCCCCTCTTCATGCCGCCTTTTTCTTCCTAGCTTGTTCCTTAGATAAGATGCCCCATTGCCGATCTAGGTTTTGCCAATATGTTCTTCTAAAATAGTGTCTGGGGATTTGAACCAAAAATATTGATTTGTTATAAGTTGCACCTACCATGCTTATTTCTTCATGGAAAGCAAAAGTGCGCAATGCTGCCTTCATTTAAATCAAGCAGCTTCCATGACGTTTTTGCCCAAATGCTTTTAGTTATCCGTTCTAAACCTAATTTCTTATCCAATAACTTTGCTCGAGCATAGATATTTGATAGGGAAACATAAGCTTCTATATTTTGTGGATCCAACTCAAGCAAATTAAATGTAGCACGTTCTCCCCTTTTCACATCACCTTTATGTCTGCAAGCTCCAAGGAGGGTTGTCCAGATAACAGTTTCAGGGATAAATGGCATTTCATCGATCAAATTATCTGCCTCATACAATTGTCCAGCCCGCCCAAGAAGGTCAATCACGCACCCATAATGGTCCTCTGATAAGGTGGTATTGTGGAATATGTTACATGTATTCATGGAACGAAAATGATGGCAACCTTCATGCATTGAACCTGCATGACTGCAAGCAGATAAAATGTTACTGAAAGTGATGTCGTTTGGTTTCATGCCTTCCTTAGACATGTTATGGAACAATTGAAGAGCATCTCTACCATGGCCATGGTGGGAATAACCAGCCAGCATTGTATTCCAAGACACCAGATCCAAATGAGACATTTTAGAAAATACCTTATGAGCATCCCCTAAATGACCACATTTACTATACATATTAATCAGTGAAGTCCCCATGATAAGTTCCACGTCCAATCAATGAACAATAACTTGATCATGTAGTTTCCTGCCTTCAGTTAAGGCTGCTAAATAAGCGCACGCATCAAGAACGCTAAGAAAAGTGGCAATAGTAGGTTTTTCTCTTGCTTGCTGCATATCCTTGGCATTTCATGTTCTGCATGTTGAGCCATAATTGCCATGTAGAAATGTGGCTTCAATGTTATATTACTCCGGATGAGCCAATATATTCTTTGTCAATGTAAGATTTTTTTTAGCCTTTCCTAACAAACATGTAATTGATGACATGGATAATGTTGCTTTGCACTCAAAGATATCTAGGTTTAGTTTATCCCTTTTCCATGCCGTAACTGATGACAAGGATAATGTTGCTTTGCAATCAAAGATATCTAAATTTAGTTTATCCCTTTTCCATGCCGAGCATTATTCAGAATCAATTTGTATAACATGCTTCATTGAGAAACATTGGAATATCTTTGTATACAACAAAATGTTACTAATTATACTAACAACAAAACGAGCTTCCATGTTTAGACCAATAAACGACCAAACAAGAAACATGAAAACATACTCCTTGGGCCAATGAAGGGCAACTCTTCGTGCGTAGCACCTTGTTTTTTTTCATTGCTAGTATGCCAACCATAACGGTAAAGAACGATTCACACAACATTGCATTTTGATTCTTTTAGAACTAAACTCTAGCTTCTAAGCTTGGGATAAATGCATAGCTACACTCATAATCAATAGTCGGAGAAAAGTTCGTATTTCCACACTTTTCTTCTTCCATCACAGCACTTGTCCATGTGAGAAGATGCATATTAAATGCAACAGGGGGAATGAAGCCATGGGTGAGTGGCGTGTAGTCTTTAGAGAAAATAAAAATGTCACCCACAAGTTGAGATTTCCAATATATATCATACGCATCGGTCCACCAACCCGAACTATACAAGTCCTTGAACCTTCTTTTAGATACCAACTTCCAAGATTTATTCTTTTCATCCAATTCCAGCAAACCAAGCCCCAAGTAATCCTTCCTCAGCTTCGAAAAATACGTAGTTACAAAATATTTGCTCCTATACTTAAAGCCTGCAATGAAGTTACAATCAAAATCTCTCCAGTCATGCTCATCATTCTCTCCTAATGGAAATTCAAGTGGTGATGCAATATGCATGTGAGACCATGCCATAACATGTGGATCATAAACAGAAAAGAATCGAGAGCCAAAATCACTCAGATATTCGTGCATTGTTTTTATCCCCACTAGAGAACCCTGAAGTGTGGTGTCATGGCAACTAGTGCAACCTTTGAGCGTTGGACCCCTACACCAAGTCCCCATAATAGATTCGTATTGAAGAACATCGTACAAGCAATCTTCCTCTTGTGCTCCTCCTTCATCCCGATCGGGCCAAAGAAATATGAATATGACAATGGTGTAGCGTTCAGAGACAGGATCTCGGTCCATAAAAAATTCATGGTAACAATGAGGAGAAATATTGTGAGGAAAAGGTGCCAATGGAAGGGCCTTCCATATCCCAGTAAGTGGATTACCAACAACAAGCTTCATGTTGTGATTGCTATCCACATCATGGTCCAAGAGTCTGCCACAAACAAGACCATGAGAAGACACCAATCCCTTAAACTTGGTGCCACTTGGTAGAATGGGCATGTGCAACATACATGGATATGGATTTCTCCCTATATGCATACACGGATGCCATATCTGCCTCTCATCTTCTGTTGAAGGGTACTCATGATACCATAAGTACTCTTCTAATGACTCTTTGAGACTTGTCCTGAGAGCTAGCACAGTCCACACCTTTTCCTCATCTTTCCAGAGCTTCAAAAATTGTGTAGACGAAGGGGCATCATACCAGGATTTGCATACACATCTTGCTCTTATCAGATCTTTAAGCTTAAGCCTTGCAAGAATCTAAATAACTAAATTGCTACCTACTAGACAAATAAAATTTCCACAGCATCCATTGTCTTGCTCAAAAAATACCCACCTGCTCATCATTGAAGGCAGCTCTCACTTGAGGAAGCTTGAGGATATTTGTACTACTAGGGCAGCAACCCAAGTCCTAAAACCGGAGGAATCTTATTCTTTATTCTTGTTTTGTGTTCACAGCCAGAGTAAGAATAGTGCAAAGGCTAAATAACAAAGCACAAGAAACGGTTAAAGGCAAAATAAATCTCGCTTTCTGTTACAAATACATTCCTATATGTTAGAATGTTATAATAAAGTTCAGACTTTATAAGTCCATGGCAATTAGAATTAGCTACTCTAATTGTCATGGCAATCATAGCGCACCATAGAAGTAGCTACTCTATGATTGGTTATCGAAGAGATTAATAAAAGATGATGCTAATCTAAGTTTGATGGTTTATAATAGACAGGGCCAATAATGGATGAATGGATGAGAATAAATCCTGGGGATTTAAAAGGACATGGCTTGGGGAACAAGGATCATCATGGATTGTTGGATTGCATCATAGTTCAGGGGAGGAACTAGCGGCGGAGTCTTGGAGGCTCCTGGCGGTTACTTCTGCATTTAAAAGGTGCTAGTTCCGTGGTCAGGTGATTGAACTATTACATATCTCTCTTGTGCTTACCGTATACATTAAAAAGAATCCTTAGTGGTGTGTCTTTGTGTTATCTTTTTGCCTAAATCCGTAATAATTTCAAGCGAGCCCCTTTCTTTGCTGAAAGGCTTTTGTGCCCTTGGGCCCTTTTTCCAAAAATGTTTTTAGACAAACAACCAAAAATGTTTTTAGACAAACAAAAAAGTCTGAAACTAATTACTAATTCCGGTTTTAAGCGACAAACCAATTAAGGAAATCACAACAACCCTTGTTCTCAAGTCTATGACCCAATATGTTTTTTGTTATGCAAGACATACACATGCACAATGTGGAAAAAACATTCTTTTGTTTGAAACTAATTGAATTCAATACAAACACTGCTCCAAAATCTGACTCTCGTCAATACAATGTAATAGTATCTCCTTTACTGTACTTTTTTTTTTTTTTCACAATTTTACATTTGTTGTACTCTCTTTTTTTTTCACAATTTTACATTTGTTGTACTCTTTTTTTTTCCACAATTTTACATTTGTTGTACTCTTTTTTTTTTTCACAATTTTACATTTGTTCCGGCTTCTTTGTTCACGAATTCAACGAGATCTTCAGCGGTCCGACCAGAACCATAACGTTTTGGTTGTAAAGAGCCTTTGGGAAACCACTTGATGGTAGGAAATCCAGAAACTTTATATTTAATGCAAAGGCTTTTGTGTTCATCACAGTCAACCTTGGCTATCAGAACGCCTTTGGTTTTTCTAAAGGCAGCGCCAAGCTTCTCATATTCTGGTGCCAACTTTCTACAAGGCCCACACCAGGGTGCATAAAACTCCACTAAAACCTCGGGATCAACAACATTTTCGTCAAACGTATCTGAGGTTAGGGCTAAAACGTCTGAAGCAGCTTCTGAATATGCAAAAACTGAAAGTAACAGAGCAAAAATGGTCCATAGAAGCATGGCCCTTCCCGATGTTGCCATCTCTCTGTATTTTGACTTGCCCGCTGTATGAAAATCCTCTATGTTTTATATGGAGCTCTTTACGGCTTGCACTGCTGCACTTCATATAATATATACCCTTATAAAACCTTAGCCCCCAGCCTTTTGCCTGAACCTTTTAGGCGGGCCTATTAGAAACTTAAAGGAACTTCATTTTTTAGTAGATGCTTTGACACTTCAACTTCTCATGACCATCAACAAGAAAACAATAACGTATTTGGGGTGCTCTACCGAACAAATTGCACAACGTGAAAACATGCACTACCTCTTTCAAAGAATTGAATTTTGATACGTTGTTATTAAAGCACCTAGGAACACTGTAGAATCTTTCATTTCTCTTTTTGAATTGCAGTAAATATATAATGTTTTCGTCTATGGGCATTGAGAGTTCAGTACCAACCAACCGTTTTTGTGCTACGTTTAGGTTTGCGTTTGACTCCTCTAAACCGGCCATTTTCAAAATTTGCCTGAACAATGAGGCTTTGCAAAATCAACATCTCACTTGAAGTTTTTCTGCTTTCTATGGCTCTGATGAACAACGGGGAAAATCATGACAGCATGAGCTAATTTTTCAGGATTCTATTATCAAAACTGAGTGTTCCCTTAGGACATGTGTAGTCTTGAGTTCCAGTATGTGTCTATAAAGCAACTGGGGAAATAAACTCTAGAAAACGTTTTCTAACCTTGGAATTACTCCCATTTTCGATTTTTCCATCAGTAACTAAGGTAACAAATAACGTTTGGTCATTCAAATGCCAATGACAATGATAAATGCCAGATAAATGATAAATAGCGGCGGAGAAAATCATACCTCTGTAAGCATTTAAAGTCACTGGGTAATAACTTCAGCATTTTCATAGCCTTCGTACACATCAGGATGATAATTTTTGACCTGAGATGAGGACCATAATGTTAGGGCAATTACAAGAAAAACTTCGGTGAGCAAACATAAATACTTAGGTTCTATGGAGCATACATACGTTTGTTCTGAGAGCCGACTTGATATCTTATGCTGTACAATTTTCTGATAACCCTAGGATGTCTAGCGGATCCGTCTTCATCATCCATTCCAGCAATCCGGCGCTGTAGCTTTGCATTTTGGAGCATTCCGGCGCTGTAGCTTTGCATTTTGTAGCAATCCGGCCCTGTAGCTTTGCATTTTGGAGCAGCAGCGTTAGATTCTCCTCGCCATAAACCGAGCTTTCATCAATGGAAATGTTTTGCTCCATGAATATTGGCAAAATTGGTCATGTCCACTTTTATGTCATGTTATAGCCATGACATCCAAGATTTATGTGCCCCTATTATCCTTTCGCTAAAGATATAGCAGAAAGCCGAAATCCAGCACAATGATCAATCATCACATCAAAGTTACTACAAATCCATATATCGGGGTTTCTTGGAAGTGCCGCTGCACATGAATGGGAGACCTAGTTTGAAGGAGAGATGAAGGGGTTAAACCCCTGTGTGAGCCCATTACGGCAAATAAATGGGCGAGCCCGGAGGGGCGAGCTCATTTATTTTGGCCGTAATGGGCAAGCACAGGGGTTTGACCCCTTTAACCGGCAGATTCGAGCAGATTTTGCACCCACAGTAGCGACACAGACATGATTTGCCAACCATATGGAGCTCCTCTTTTGATTCTGCAGCCAGCAAAGCGCTCCTTCCAAGATCAACATTCACAAAATATTTCTTCTGATCTCCCTTTGAAGCGGTTTTAAGCTTCTTGGTACCAGAAAGCTGCGAACAGGGCACTAGATTTTTCGTCCAAATCTGCAAATGGTGAGCTTTTGGGGCTGATAAACAGTCTGCAGCCCTGTTTATCACGACCGCAGCTTGCTTACCACGATAAACAGTCTGCTGACTGTTTATCACGAGCTAAATGTCAATTACGGCTAATAATTTAACTGAGATCAATGACTGTGATCAAAATGTGCGAGGAAGTGCCGGTTAAGGCAAAATAAGGTCTTGCTACAAAGGAAGAAAAGAAAAGGGGGCCTATCTCAGTTACTTAAATCATCCAAGCGGTCGCAAACATCAAGGCTATCAAAGAAATATTAACATACTAGACATGTATGTCGGGCGATGTTGGGCATTAATCGTGGATGTGTGGAAATGAATAGATTAGATGCGAGGGAGTTTGTATCGGGAATAATAAGTTATTAATGTAGTCATCTTTGTAGTTGTAATGTAGTGTCAAGTGTAAAGGGTTTAATGGATGCATTGCATTAGTTGTATGACATGGGATGGGTAGTAACATAATCTTGAATAGAGTAGGTAGACGTTGTGTGGCATGGAATCTGGGGAGCAGATTCCAATGGGTCCCGCGACCGGCGGAGCCGGGAGCCGGTCATGGAATCGCGACCCAGTTCCAGGTCACCACAACAAGGAAACTGGGGAGCGAATTTTTTTTTTCTTTGGATTACCTGTTGGATTACCTGCAGAGCAGAATCGAGCCCGCCACTTTCTCTTTTGGAGCTGAATGCGTTCCCCAGTTTCCTTGTTGTAAATGGAGTACATGCATTTTAGCGTATTGTTTCTTGGTTGTGGTTGTTTAAGGTTTTTGGAAGATCTTAGATTGAAGGCTCGTGAGTGTAGACATGTTTATGCGTTTTATGTAGGCTCGTGAGTGTAGACATGTTTATGCATTTTATGTAGGCCGGATCCCAACCTTTCATATTGTTTGACCCGTGGAAACTGCACTCGCTTTAATTGAAATAGAAACTTTGAGTTGCTTGGGATGATTGAAATGCACGATTCAAAAACACAACCTCTGAGATTGTGAAAAATATTTGAGTCAAATATTTTTCCCAGTCACTATCTCTGTCTGCATCAAAGTGCCATCTGTCATGTTTCCTCACAACCCGTCGAACTCCATTGCGCATCGAAGTGTCATCTTTCCTATTTCCACACGACCAATCGAGATCTATTGTGCAGCGCATTTCTAGTGGAGATTGTCCTTAAACCAATGCAACTGAATAAATTGCCATTAGTCGAGTTCCATTGCGCAACACAGCCGTAGTGGAGATTGTTCTTAAACCAATGCAACTTAATAAATTGCCATTTAACTTAAGCGGGAGTGTTCATATAGGAGCTATGGCCAAATGTGGACAATGTTGTTTTGCCAAATACACATCATTGGATTGAGCTTAAGTTCGTCTTTCTCACATTGCATACTTTTCTATTCTTTTTGTCTTACTAGTCATTAATAGAAGTTAAAAGATACCTTTAAGTTGTTTGTGGAAAGGAGTGTTTTTTTTCTCTTTTTTGTTTTGTCTTTTATATAATTAGACTAAACATAGTGCTGTGTTTATTTTCTGGAGTTCAGTTGTTTCTTGGGCATGGTATGGAGTTCCTTGGGTTTTCGGTCTTGTAAATCTTGAATTTGGGTCTGAGAAATATTTCTTAAAAATATGTCAATGATGATATCATTGTAATATCTAAAATTGTACAACATTATAAGACATGTCCAGCCATATGTCATCAACACAATTGTCATAACGTCAACTTGAGCAACTTAGGAAGGGATATACAATTATGTTGCCATGGACTTGTATTGACAACATATCGTGTATATGTTGAGAAACCCCAAAAAGTAACCTGAGAACACAGACAAACCGTCTCTATGTTTATCATGAGCAGGACATAGATATGTGTACAAAACCTATGCTACTCACATGACCATTGCAAGATATCTTAATAACCCTAAACCTATACAGACAACACAATAAATAGTTTAACAATCAAGTGTGACAACTGCTTTTTAAACTAATACCTTTTGCTCGAAAAATGTATTGCAATAATCCATACATGTTGTTTGCTAGTTGTTGAAGCACATTGTTTTCTACAGTTCCAATCTAACTCACTGTTGCTGCCCCAAATAATATAATGCTTCTGCAACAAGTTGAATTGAAGTGCCTTGTGAAGTCATGCAGCGTGTAAGTCAAAACTGTCTTGCATAACCTGAATAACATTTAAGCAAAAGCATGCATACAGTGGCAATTCCTGAGTGTGTTATTGTCAAAAGTGGCAAGTGGTATAAGAAGCTGGTGTTATCTCTCCAAAATGGTCCAAAGCTTGCTTTCAATGTTTGCAGATAAATCTTTTACATTTAAGAGTAATCCATCACGGTCTAGACCTCATGGACCTACTCCTACTGCTACTATATCACTTCGAGATCCTCATCTTGCACCTCGTATCAATGTTTTCTCATCTAGACCTGAACGTTCTGAAACTCCCTCATCTAGAGTTGAATGTCCTAAAATTTCTTCGTCGCAAATGCTTCTAATACTGATTTGTCCACTATTACCTCCTCAATTATTGTACCTCCTGCTATAGCTTCATTTCCCACTATCGTAGCTGCTCTTCCATCTCAAGAGCCCGCACTTGATATTGTGTCATTCAATATGTTTGACAATGTCTCGTGATATGGATGTATTAGAATCATCTTCCTTAAATCAAGTTGTGCAAGGCCACAGGAAGTGATAGTTCATCCAGATGTAATGGGAGCTATAATGGCTCCATCTATGACATCTTCTTCTGTCTTTCAGTCATTACGATCTCCACAGATTCCTAAGGCTGTAATGGACCATGGTGATAGTTGCCAAATTGTTACACTCAAGAAGACAGCTATAAAGAAGCAATCTCCAGCAGTCATGGGTGAGTTAGAGGAGAGTCATACTAAATGAGATTCTGAGGTGTACAGATAGGTTTGCGCAAAGGGACATTTTCTCTCTTTGAGTTTTAAACCTGTCTCTTATCTTCTGGTACTTTTTCTCTGATTGGTAATGAAATTTATCTCTCGTCCTAAAAAAAGAAAAGAAAAACCAAAAAAGAGAAGCATGCATATAGTTCATCACATAAAGCTTTTGGAGCCTATGCTAATGTGCAAGAAACCATTAGAAAAGCCAGTTCAAGTAAGCATTTCATGGCTAACGTTCTCAGCTAAGGGAAATTTTGAAAAATAAGATGAAAAAGATGAGAATTTTGTAGTGTTAGCAATATTAAGAAACTCTACATATAAATAACAAACTTCACTTATTGCTTCATTGTTCTTTAAAGTCAAAATTAAATAGAACCTAAATGGTAGATGAACATCGAACATAAAGCTCGAAGCTCATTCACTCTCCTAATTGATTACCAGACGGTGGATCTTGTTTAGTAGCTCCTCATTAAGTTGTCTTGAACGTGACTATAATTAAATGATAATGACTGATCAACAACTCAAAAATGAAGAAAACTTACAATATTATCTAACTTATGGAGCTCCTTGGTTAAAACAATAGA
>JAANSK020282269.1:0-10951 GCA_011763485.2 Isoetes engelmannii | reverse complement strand
GAGAGAGAGAGAGAGAGAGAGAGAGAGAGAGAGAGAGAGAGAGAGAGAGAGAGAGAGAGAGAGAGAACTCTTGAAAGGATAATTAAGAACATTGAGGAGTTAGAAGCCAAAGGGGTTGCAATCAAATGCAAGTTAAAATACCATGCCAACATGGACTCGAGCAACTCAAAGTTCTTCTTTAGAGTTGCTAAAAACAGAGTGATCAAAAATAGTATTTCTTCTGTCATCAATGATCAAAACTTGACCATCACATCCCATACTGAAATTGCTTCTTTCTTTCATGTAGAATACTCCTCTATTTTTTCTTGTCCCAACCTCACTATCACTCAATCCAACAAGGCTATATCTTTTTATAATCTGATTGATTCGATTAATTTCAATATTCAGGACCACTTAAATCTTGCTGTGGATGAGCCACCTATTGAGACTGAGATCCATGCAACTTTGCTTATTTTTGCAAAGGGTAAGAGTCCAAGCCCAGATGGCATGTCCCTGAGTTCTATGTCAAGTTTTGGGACATTCTTAAGAGTGCTACAACTAAGATGATTCATGGTTTCTGGAGGTATAGCCATTTGCATCTTGCAATTGCTTCAGGATAGATCACCCTCACTCCAAAAGTTGAAAATCCTGACGATTTATCTGACTGGAGACCTATAACACATCTTATAAGATTTGTGCAAAGATTATTGCTAATAGAGTCAATGGCTTCCTCCACAAAAACAGAAGTGCCAACCAGTCTGCCTTCCTGCCTAACAGATTCATCCTTGATAATTACATTGCTGCTATGGAAGGTCTGCACTGGAACAAAGTCTCCAATCAAAATTGTGTGCTTCTTAAGCTTGACTTCAACAAGGCCTTTGACACAGTTAGATGGGACTTCCTTGAACATGCTCTAAAGAAGATTGGCTTTACAGATAAACTTATTCAGTTAATCATTGACCTAAACCTAATCTTGCCAGAGGAGTAAGGCAAAGGTGCCTTTAGCCCCTTATCTTTTCATTATTGTGGCTGAGATCCTCACCAAGGTTGTGATTCATCATCAAACAATTGGTAACATCTGTGGCTTAACTCTGCATGACAACCTGACTGACTTAAACACTATGCAGTATGCTGACGGCTCTTTCAGCTTCCTTCATAAAGATATCAGTAACATTGCTTTCTTTCTGGATATCCTGGATTGTTTTAGTGCTGCCTCTGACATCCATCTCAATCTTAATAAAAGTGTCATCATTGGAGATGAGCTTCCCCCTGATATCTTAGGCATCAAATGTATCTCTTCTAATTAGGCCACGAAACTTCTTGGTATGCCTCTTTCCTTAGACTGTAATCTTAAAGGTCTTTGGTCCCCTATTATCTCGAGAATCAAGAGAAAGCTTAACAATTATAGAAGCTGCCTTTCCTTAGCTGGTAGAGAAATTATTGCTAATTCTGTCATTGCCAGCTCACATATCTACTTCTCCTCTGCTCTACTGGCTCCAAAGTCTATCTATCAACAGCTGGAGAAAATCATCAGAAATTTCATTTGGGAAAAGAATCACATGGTCAATTGGCACTGTCTCTAGGCCCAAGGGACATGGTGGTTTAGCTTGCAAAAATCTTTTTTCTGCAAGATTGTGCTCTTGCTGGCAAATATGTTTGAAAGTCTCTTCATGGTCATGACAATCCTGCTTCTATCTTCATCAACTATTGAATTGAGAAAAACAATATTAAGGGCCATCCTTTTGTAGCACACCACCTTCCTTCTTCTGCTTTCAACAACCTGAAACATGCTCCTAATACTTCTCCTCTTATGAGAAATCTGATCAATGCTTGGAAAAAAATTAGGACAGTTTTCAGTCATAACCATCCAGACAATGCAAATGTGGGAACTTCTATCTTTTGGAATACTAATTTGTCTGAATGTGCTAACACTCCTTTGGCCATTGCTCATCCCAAAATTTATAAGAAATGGACTGATTCAGGCATCTATCAAGGACCTTTGGATCAATGGCAACTTCATCACCTGGACTGCTCTGAAGAGAATCATTAGAGGTACCTCATCTGATAGGAGAGTTTACAGGCATATATCTTCGCATCTTAGGCAGGGTATTGCCCTTGTGAGTGAACCTGCCTCCGATTGGAGTACTAATGGTAGGAACATTTATAAAGTCTCCCTCATCTATAAACATCTCACCCTTCACAATTCCCCTTCAAAGGCCAAGATATACTGGAACATCTCAGATGAAGAGGAAGTTAAATTGTTTCAAAATGTGTGGAATTCCTACTGCCAACCTAAAATCTCTTACTTTATATGGATCCTTCTCCTTGCCAATAAAAATGTTCCTAATTTGCTCTTTTATTCAAAGCATCAAAATCTTCCTGGCTCCACTTTGGTTATTACAAACTGCCCTCTTGGATGCAATTCTGCTAAACTATGGAGCACATCTTTAAATGCCCAAAGTTAGCAATATTCTGGAGATACCTTCAATATTCAGAGTCCTAAAAATATTGTCAAATTTCTATCTAATGACGATCCTTTTGTGAACACTATTTGCTTCACTACACTCTGGAATATCTGGAAGCAGAGAAATAGATGTCTTTATGGTAAAAAAGCCTTCTATTTGGTCTGGCTTAAACTGCATATAAATTATGACTTGGAGTCAATAGCATCTTGTCACAGGAACAAATGTCAAAGCAAGGAGAAAAATCATGATCCTAAATGGGACAACATTGGTGTATACTATGGATTTCATAATTTATTTAAGCTTCATTTCTTACATTCAAATACTAATAACTGATTCCTTTTTGTTAGATTATCTATAGAGTTGCAAATATAAACTTGAGTTTGGATTCGATTTAACTGAGGCAAGACTGCATGTCTCTTCAAACTCAAATACAAAGGAGTCTGGTAACAATAAGGGAAACATTAAAGGAGAAGGAAAAAGGCCATTTCAAAATCTCATCTCAGAGATAGATCACATGCTGACAAAAAGTGACAAAAGTAAGTACTTTTTGAGATCCAGCGTTGTGCCAGCCAAGGAGATGAAGCGGACTGAAGAATTCTGTAGTGCCACATATCAGATGGCAAACCTTTACTGGTTTATTGATATGAACCATCAGCAAGGTCTCCTTATGGCAACATGTAATCCAGACTACCTGATTGATAGTTTGGACTGGGGAAAAAAGTCCAACCATATTCTGCAACATGAAGTCTTTGAAGACTTTGATTTCATCCAAAACTACACTTTCTGATTCACACTTCTCACCTCATCACTAAATTTGTCTCTGCAGATTCCTGGTACTTGTTATATGCTCAGGAATTTTCAAGGTGTCTCCTAGACATTGCTTGGACATTGTCATGGAAGAATTTTGCAGGTCACCATCCCATAATCAATGGAGCTTAAACTGTCGACACATAAAGCTTTTTGCCAAGTTCATACTTGTTGGGATCTGTCTTACAGCAATTCATCTTCATTAAACTTACTCGCCATGCAATTTTGAAGTGCGATTTATCTGCGTTTCAAAATTAGCAGATAAATCCGCTTCTTGAGGCTAGAAGAGGGGAGTTTCCCTTAAGAGTATTTATAGCCTGCTTGCATCCTTCTCATCTTCATCAGCCATCATTGAGCCATGTTATTCTGAGTGTTGTTGTGTGTTGTCGTTTCTTGAGTGTGCTCGACTAGGCTCTAGAAGATATAGTTTGTTGTTGCTGTTATTTTGCTCGAGACTATGTTTCTATCTCATGATCACTGGTTCTTCTACAATTATGGATATCTTATTGAAAACTGTAAAAAACTTAAGTATGCTAGGCTTTAACTGTACACTTGCTCATTAGATTAGTACCATGAGTAGTGTCTTTATTGTACTTGTTTTCTTTTATTAATGATTAAAAAAACGTCTTTCCTTAAAAAAAAAAAAGGAAAAAAAAATTGATGGTAAGCCAGCCTTGTGAAACTTCCTTACTGATATTGCTCAAAATGTTTTGAGACCGGGGCATAAGAGACGCTAATCAAAGAGTTGTTTGAGACCATCAGAATATGGGGTGGAAGGAGGATGCATAATTTTTTAACCCTCAATTTCTCTGGTCCTAGGCTATCAACCACAATTAGGTCCACTAGAAAAAATTTCTCTTACAGGGTTGGCATAGTTAAGGAAACATTTATTCATTTGGCAAACATATATGCCAAGCACATGGCAGACCTTGGCTTGAATGCTGGAAGTGTTCCCACTCTTGTTGCAGAGGATGAGACGGTCATTAAGAGGTCTGTATACTGGAATGCAAAGGAATGTTTAGTAGGGTCCTGCGGCGTGTTGGAGAACCATGCATGTGAACCAAGTTTCAATGTTCAAGTTGGTAGTGGTGAGGCAGGTTACAAGAAGATAATTGATGCTTTTGAACATAACATCATAGCACACTATGATTCTGTGCATATTGTTAATCCTTTGCATGCATGGCTTCCTAAGCTTGTATTGGCCATACAATTAACGTGCAACAAGTTTGATAGTAAATGTGTCAGAGGTCAATGGGAAAAGATACAAGTTTCTTGAGACACACATTTGAGGCTAGTTCTGGGGCCATTGATTGGCCATAGCTTGGATGGAGATGCATGAAGAAGGTCTTGCATGATGGACGATTACACTAGTTTGAAGGATGCATGAAGAAAATATGGGATCCAATGGGAAGGCTGGATTTTTACAGCAACAAAGAGTGAAATAGCAGCATTAGACACTTGCATGATCAAGATTTTATACATAATGGAAAGAAGTTAATCAACCCACTGGATAATGCAACTAGGATGCTATATTTGGGTGAGGAACTCATCATATTAAATGATATTTGACACGTCTTTCATGCTTCCCACCCAAGGAGAGCATGGTCTTCAACTTGAAGATGTAGAAAGAAAGGATAGACAAAATTGGAGGGCAGCCCAACGAATTGCTTCACAGAAAGTTCAGTCCTGTCTACAGAAGCTAAGAGATCCATCTAATTCTCCTCCAATGCGAACTCTTGGGGCTGAAACCTACATTTCAGTTGTGGCCTTATACATTGACATTTTCTTTTCACCTTATATGGGCTTATGGTCTCGTGTCAAGGCAACAACAACAGTCTCTTTCTTCTTCAGGTAATTATAGAGCTTCTTGAAATCTTGAGTGTGCTTTCACATTTGTATTCACTTTAGTGTCCTTGGATGTTGCAGGTTGTGGAGGTTGTGGATAATAAGGCATCCAACACACACTTTTTGAAGATGAACTTCATAATTCGTGAGACTTTTCTTGACATTCAATTATCATGCCATTTTGCCGTGATATTGATAAAGTTTTTTAGTGAAAAATGTAGTGACATTGCTCGTCCTTTGAGTGGCACTGGGTCGGATGCTTGTGAAAACTTTTTTATTAAAGGTGGAGGCATGATCTAAAACGAAAGATCTTATATAGGTGCAGACTTGTTAGAAATAGCAAATGCTTTAAACAGAGTGGCAGAGTTTCAAGCTCTTGAAAAGTTGTTGTTGTTGTTGTTGTTTTTTTTTTTTTTTTTTTTTTTGTTTGAAGTACTGAGTCACGAATATATTAAAAGAATAATAATGTTACAAAACGAGTGAGGAGGAAAAAGAACTGCCCCGACGGGGCAGAGATACCTCAACACTCCACAACAAGCTCACTCCACAAAAACAATTTCCATAACCGAACCGCATCACTAATTAATGTACGAACTCGCCATTGTCATCCACAATACTCAAGAAATCCCACCAAATGGAGAACTTTCTCTCCGTCGATCCAGAAAACACAAGGAAACTCTGAAACAACTTATACCTGAGAGGCGGGGAACAAGGGAGGCCGCAGTTTGCTGAACCCCCTGAAAGATCCACAGACGACGCCGCTTCCAAATCAACCACACCAGCCATGCCACACACAGATGTAGAGCTTGCTGCTTCAGGGAGGACCAAGAAACAGGATACAGATGAAGGAGCAGTTGCTGACTAGACATCCGGACCTGAAACAAGGTCCTGACCCAATCCCAGGCAACTTGCAAGTGGGGGCACAAGACTAGACAATGCTCAACGGATTCACAATGAAGGCCACAACAAGGGCAGAGAAGGCTCACACTCGGCTAAAACCTGCTCACTAAGGCATTCACCCGGATACAGCGGTGCACCACCTGCCACAAAAGAACCCTGACCTTTGGTGGGGGAAGAGAAATCCACGCCCACGTCCAGACAGAGCGCCAACAAGAACCCTGAAGCTGCAATGTCCACTTGTCTGAAGGGGGCAAAGTGTCATGAATCGCTAACACCCGGTAACAAGACTGAACAAAACATGAGGTCACAACATCAGGATGAATCCTCCAAACCTGTACCACCACATCATCCTGGAGTAAGAGAGGTATATGCAGCGGAATACTACCCGCCACCTGCTCCCAAATAGCCCGATCGCTGTTCCTAAGCCGAAAACGGGCCCGAAAGAAGTCCGAGGAAGCTAGCTGATCATTCCAGTACCAATCCTCCAAAGTGACTACTGCATCCCGAGTCCAACGGGCCTGTGTCCAGGCGTGCATGGTGGCAGCCAAGGGTTGAAAAGTTGTTGTTCCATGCTGCACATTCGAAAGAACATATGGCAGAATTTAGAAAAAAAGGTTGGACTTTAGAAAAAAATGCTGGATTTGATGGTATGGAAATCATTTGTGATCTTGGAGACTACAACATGGTAGATGATTCAAACAAGATTGTGCATGCTTTAAAGGAAGGATTGAAAGAAGCACAACAGTTGTGTTTGAAAGTAGGTGTTTGTAATAACGAGAAAGGAGCTGCAACATGATGGAATAGTGCTTTTGAAGCATGAAGACTACTTTGACAAGAGCTACTTCCTTGAATTAGATACAACTGAATTTGAAAATGAGATAGATTGGGTTGAAAATGAGGAAGTTGAAGGCTTGGGTGTAGTAAACATTGAGGAGGTAGCAGCAGTGGTGGAGTTTAGGCATATATTTGATATAATGGTGGATGAGACAGAGCTAGGAAACAAAGTCAAAGTTGAGAGAACTGTGAAGATAGAGAATAAAGAGGTCTGCAAGGCCATTCTAGTCAGCCAACTGAATGGGAATCCTTGGCTCTCGAAGGACAGATTGACAAAAGTAAAAAATCATGTTCTACTAGACAATAAGAACAAGGAAGAGTCCATCTTCAGAACTCTTGGGGGCATCTTCAGCTCCATGTGCGTGTAGAGTCCATCAACTTCAGCATCCACCTGCAGAAGATGCTCTTCACCATCTTGAACCCGATCAAGCCACTGTTGAACCTTATCTGACATTGATGCATCTTGTTCCAGAAGTCTTTTGACCTCCAAGCAGCTAAACCTGGCCACAAATGTCATTTCCATGCCAGGATGATTGGAAGAGGAAGATGATTCCGGAAGGGCCTTCCTGGCTGTATATTTGATCCTCACCATAGTGCAGGAAGAGAGAGAGTGATGAAGAACTTGGCTGTAGGAAGAGAGAGTGAGAAAGAACTCGGAAGGAAGAACAGACTTGAAGATGAACTCTTCATCTGTTCGTCTGTTCTTATAGAATGCAAAGAAGCCGTGAAATCAAACTTTTTAGCCCCTATTTATGGGATAATGATTTGCATGCAAAAGTGGGAACTTTACCTTTATTGGATATAATATCATTGGTACCTTCCAAATTTGTTATACCCCTATACCATTAAAATATCACAAAGGATTTGCACCCTTGGATTTGCATGCAAATGTTATACCCCCAAACTTCATGTTTATCTTTCGCTCTCAGGACTATACTAGCTCTTTTGGATACATTTATGATTCCACCTACCACATCGTTTTGTTCGGTCTAGAGTCAGACATAGACGATTTCCATAATACAGACGGCATGTGTGGACCCACATACACATTTTTGAGGATTTGAGCAGCAAAGGAAACATGGTAACGACGTCAGAGTCGGCCAGGGGTTGCCTCCCTTCCTTCTTGCGCCCCTTTACTGCATCCCTTAACCAACGTCCTGCAGCGCATGTTAAGATAAGAGGTGACTTTTTCATTAGACCCCACCTGTTGCAGCTAGCACCTTATACTCCAATCGAACCCTTCGAGGTACTTTTTTTTTTTGACATGCCAGTTATTCATCTTTTCTTATTTTCATTCTTTATATATAGATACTTTTTAAAAGACTTGGAAGACTGCCAAAGGACATCGTTAAGCTTGATGCCAATGAGAACTTGTATGGACCACATCGAGAAGTACAACAAGGTGTTAGCAAAAAGAAAACTTGTATACACGTTTTCCATTTGTTGTAAAATTTTATAGTGTAGTTGGGCGGAAAAAGAAGCCTCACAGCATCTGTACAGGCCCAATTATATGACATTCTTATCTGTCTATGCACTTTTATTGCATAGGTAATGGAGGCACTTGGAAACCTGTGGATGTGGCACCTTATACTCCAATCGAACCCTTCGAGGTACTCTGTTTATTTTGACATGCCAGTTTGACTCTGTTTATTCATCTTTTCACATTTTTGAGCAAAGGAAACATGGTGACGGCATCGTCGGCTTGGGCTTGCCTCCCTCCCTTCTTCGACCAGCATACTGCCCCCCTTACCCAACGTCCTGCAGCGCGTGTTAAGATAGCAGGTGACTCTTTCATTAGACCCCACCTGTTGCAGCTAGCACCTTACACTCCAATCGAACCCTTCGAGGTACTCTCTTTATTTTGACATGCCAGTTATTCATCTTTTCTCATTCTGATTCTTTATATAGATACTTTCCAAAAGACTCGGAAGACTGCCAAAGGACATCGTTAAGCTTGATGCCAATGAGAACTTGTATGGACCACCTCCAGAGGTACAACAAGATGTTAGCAAAAGGAAAACTTGTATACACGTTTTCCATTTGTTGTAAAATTTTATAGTGTAGTTGGGGGGACAAAGAAGCCTCACAGCATCTGTACAGGCCCAATTTCTGTTGATCTCTCTTCAAGATATAGAGTTTAGAGACAACTATATGCCATTCTTATCTGTCTTGGGACTTGTACTTTGCACTTTTATTGCATAGGTAATGGAGGCACTTGGAAACCTTAAGTTCCCAAATATCTACCCTGACCCAGAAAGTCGTAAACTGCGAGCGGCACTGGCAGAAGATTCAGGTGTTGAAATGGACTATTTAATAGTAGGATGTGGTGCTGATGAGCTCATTGATCTTATCATGAGGTAAAAGTAGATGAATGATCCTCAGTTTAATTTATGTCTCCTGTATCTCCGTGCTCACTGTTTCATATTTCAACAGGTGCACTCTAGATGTGGGGGATAAAATCATAGACTGTCCTCCTACATTTACCATGTATGCTTTTGATGCAGCTGTTAATGGTGCTATTGTCATTAAAGGTACTTGATATAAGATTGCTATATTTGTATATCTACAAGACAAAGTTTTGAGTTCAAGATATATGTTTCATCCTTCTAATATGTCAAGAAGCTAGCCTGGGGAGTCATATACGCCTGGGGAGCATATCCTGCGTAGTCATATGCGACAATGACCGTTGGAAATCTCTCATGGCAAGAAGAAAGACCACCTTTAGCAAACCTCAGGTAAGACAAGAAAACTAGTTAATTCAATACTATAAACTGAATAAAAATATCATTTGGGATATTTTTATGTGTTAAAAAATGTTAGTATTATGGGTCTACCTCCTTAGGTTCAAGCATACCAAAGACTTCATATCCAGTTATGCAAGTACTTGTAGCCCTTAAAGCTACGGTGCATGATGTTGTGAAAGTCTTGCGTAGGGTAGCCTGCAGAATCAGGCGTCTACTGAAGTGTTCCAATCCACTTTTGCCATTTACCATGTATGCTTTTGATGCAGTTGTTAATGGTGCTATTGTCAGTAAAGGTACTTGATATAATCTTGCTAAGTTTGTATATTGAACACAGACAAGTTATGGATTCAAGATATATGTTTCATCCTTCTGAATGTTTATAATTCTATGTTCATTTCATTCCATTCCACTCCATTCCATTCCATTCCATTCTATTCGGTGACAACTCTTGGTGAAGTTCCTAGGTCGCAGGACTTCAAATTAAATATTTCAGAGATAGAGAGGGCAGTTGAAGTACATTCACCCAAATTGATTTTTTTGACCTCTCCCAATAATCCTGATGGAAGGTACACATAAAGATCCATTATTATGTAAACTGCTGCACATAAATTAGTTGTTTACTATCTTCTGTACAGCTTAATATGCGATGAGGAGCTCCAAACTATTCTAGCCTTGCCAGTATTAGTGGTACTTGATGAGGCATATATAGAGTTCTCTAAAGAGACCTCGCGAATGTCATGGGTGAAGAAGCATGAGAATCTTATTGTTCTACGCACCTTTAGCAAACGTGCAGGTAAGGCGAGAAAATTAGTTAATTCAGTACTTTTAGCTGAACTTCAAAAATTCATTCTGGGATATTTTCATGTGTTAAAATGTTAAGTATGATGGGTCTAACTCCTTAGGTCCAAGCATACCAAAGACTTCATTGATTCCTTCTTTCAGATCAACCAAATTATATATACTTTAAAATATATGTGTAGCATTTTGGCATATAATTATACCAAACCTACTCCCCAGATGACTAGATAATTCTTCTAAACGTTAGACTCTATTGTTTTCTTGCTGAAGCTTGATTAGCCTATAGTAGGCACCATCATGATTGCTAACAAGGTCCTGATGTCTTCCTTTCTCAAAGATTATATCTCCTTCAATCACTGCAATGGTCGATAAGCGATGTGCTATTACTGTAGTTGTCTTTCCTTTCATTAGCCTGTCAAGAGCCTCCTGTACAAGGCTCTTGTTGCTTCATCTAGGAGTAGTATTGTCCGATTCTTCAGAACAGCACGGGCAAATGCTTCTTTTTGCTTTTGACCTCCAGAAAGTTGAACACTCCTCTCCCCAACTTCTGTCTTGTATCTATCTGACAACGAGCTTACA
>JAANSK020282268.1:0-20500 GCA_011763485.2 Isoetes engelmannii | reverse complement strand
GTCAGAGTGCTCGTCATACATATAGTCAACATATTCGTCATGTTATACGTCACCCCTATCGTCAGATGAATCGTCAGAAAATGTTTCGTCAGATGAATCGTCAGGCTATGCGTCAGGATATATTCGTCAGGCTATTCGTCAGTTTATTCGTCATCCAAATCGTCACTATGCACTTCCAAACTTACCTTGAAGTGTCTGACGATTTTTCTGACGTCTAGCAGGTATTCTCTTGTAGTGCCTTTATTTTTCCTTTGTGGGTAGTTTGCATGTGTGCGGCTACCCACTATCCACCATTGTAGAAAATCTGTTGAGAGATTAATGAGAAGCCTTAGAATAGTTGTTAGACTGTTATATATATGTTAATTGTTCAATGTCAATAAAAGGTTTGAGGCAATGTACTAAATCGTGTTGATTTCATACATGTATTATACTATCTTAGGGAGTATAAAACGGGCTCTCGCTGCCCTACATCACCCCCCGCGTGAATATGCAAAGAAGGTTTTAAAGGGAAATTAATTTAAAAGTGTTGAATGTAATGGTTTGTGTTAACTAAATATTTTTTTTTTGCCCCTTCCAGACCTTTCCAAAAACAAGAGAGCTATATATGGTTTGTGTTATCTGTTGAAAAAAATTGGGCCCAAATATAGGAATATAGGTGACGTCATTATATGGGAATTGAACCCATAGTAATACCATACATGAAAAACTCGAGTAACATCAAACAATAACCCAATTCGATCATTGGTGCATTAAGAGTAACATCAAACGATAACCCAATTCAATGATTGCTGCATTAAGACGTAGAATAACTGGATTTACACGAAAAACTTGAGTAACATCAATAATAACCAAGGTGGCTATTGATAGATAAGATATAGAATAACTGGATATAGTGTGTGCTTCCAAATAAAATGCTGAAGAAGCATTAAATCTTCATTCCTGGCATGCTTGCAAGCGTAAAACATGGTCACAAGTGTGCTTCTTTTAAATGATCTATAGCAAGTGGTCCTAGTGAGTCCAATCTAAATATAATGGTCACCGTGGCTTCATCGAATAGCAAGTGATCCTAGTGGGTTCAATCTAAATATAATGGTGACTTCATCTTGTGAGTCCAGATAACTCATATCTATGGAAAAAATAGCGCCTGCTTTGGCCATGTTCATGGTGTTTGCAAGGAATCCAAAAGTGTAAAACATGCCTCTTGTGGCTCAGTTACTACAATGCCGAGATGGAATTTTAAATCTATAAGTAGAAACCTGTCTACCTTCTAACAATGTAGGAACAGAGAAAACCTGCTTTGCAAGGTGGCTCTTGAGACCTCGTTATAGACATCTTTTCTAGCACATGCAGATATATTTGACATGAGCATATATTCTACAGTTGCGTGGTTCTCGTAATAAACAATCTCCTCGAAGCACCGCCTGTTTACCTGAACACGATCATGCATATTGCAAGAGCACACTGCCATGCATATTGCAAGAGCTAAGCACGGCATTCCATCTAGAAACATTTGTTTTATCCGTAGATGTGTTGCTTCGGTGAGGGTTCCAAAATGTGATCCCTAGAATGCAAAGTCAATAGAGTCCTCTATCATGGACTTGAAATACCAACATCCTTCATCCACCAGCATATTCTCAAAACATTGTAGCACAAGAGAAGATTTCTCATGTTGTCTAAATGCAATTGCAATAGAGGATTCACATCAGATCATATGGCAATGGGATGACCCAATTTATCAAGCTACAATGCAACTAAAATGCCATGAGAATTTGGTACCGAGACCGCTGAGTGAAAAGACCCCTGAGTGAAAAGAGATTATTGACTGGTAAAAACATAAAACTCAATACAAAGAAATGATTACTGGCACCTGCACAGAAGCGAAGGAAACAAATGGAGACTTCCTCATTCCGGTGGGCTGGCTTAGCCACCAACTGCATAGGCCTACAGACTGCTGGTGCTTTCCTTGTCTTCATTGTAGCATCACATGGGTTGTAGTCACTGACCTTGCCATAGCCACTGTTTCCTAGCTTCACCTTTGCCAAAGATGGGGCAAAGAATCTGTGAAGCACCCACCCGATAAAAACTCCAAAATCACAAACCCAAATCTGCAGAAATCGAGGTCCAGTGGCCTTCCTTCTATTCAGAAACCCTAAAATGAAGTCCCCGCTGCCTGTATGCGTTTTTTAGTATTTTGGAATTTAGGGAATGTTTGATTTGTAGAAAAAAAAATGCAAATGCAAAACCATTGCGGAACCCTAGAATATAATGCCCTTAAAATAATAGAATATAGTATGCACTCTAGATATATCAATTAGTAGACCTCCTGCAAGCCCATGAAATCATATGAAAACCATAGAGAAAAAAACGTACACAAATACAAAAGAAATCCCATGTTATTATGCTAAATATTTTATACAATGAATGAGCCATGTCTTTTTATACAAGCTCAATTTTACATAAGCATATACCTAATCACTTTGAGATTCCCAATATTCTCTCCAATTCCAACATGTCCTCATATTTCGTTGAACTTCCGTCCGTCGACCTGCAACTGTGCTTCTGCCCGACAACTCCGGCATGGCCCGATCATGCAAAGGCAATTATGGCCTCTGCCCCAAGAAAATAGCACCTGGGTTTCCAATTTAGGTCCATTGTAAAAAGCCATAAGAATTCCATACAAGGCATCCATAATTAGAATTCCAGTGCTTAAAGTCAATTAAGCTCCTCTCACATGACAAAACATACTCTTTCTCGTACAGTACAGTACAGTACAGTACAGTACAGTACAGAAATCATAGCCCTCACCATTGCCAAAATACCCTCCCACAATACGAAACGAATTGGGCAAACTACATAGAGACCATTTGGTTTCAACCCCAGTTACGGCTTTGCTCTTCTTGTTAGTTATAGTCCTTTTGCGCTTAATCTTGTTGGCAGTCTCAAGCATCCCATATACATACATATTTTTATTATATTATATATACATTATATAGACACTAGTTTCTTCATGTTTCTTGCAGCATTCGTGTATCTTGATCGTAGGGTCGTCACAGTTTGAAGTGGGATTCCTTAATCAATTAGATCGAATTCAAGTTTAGTTTGCTTGTTACTCTGCATGACATGGAGTATGCCATGATGAAGAGGCACCTTGTGGCACACAATCATTTATTGGAGAATATGATGCAAATGGTAGTGCGGATGCAAGTCTTACTTCGACTTATCGAGAAGTAGGTGCAAATACAGTTGGAGGAGGAGCACATCGTGAGAATGCTACATCAGCCAATGTCAAAGTCATCATCATGAATATCAAGAGTGTAACGTCCCTAGGTTGCAAAATTCTAAGTCCATAGTTGATTG
Organism: Isoetes engelmannii; assembly: GCA_011763485.2. Taxonomy (NCBI): domain Eukaryota; kingdom Viridiplantae; phylum Streptophyta; class Lycopodiopsida; order Isoetales; family Isoetaceae; genus Isoetes; species Isoetes engelmannii. The sequence continues at coordinate 17,143 of JAANSK020282268.1, read as the reverse complement.
GGTCCTTAAAAAAAGAAGAGGAAATTATCATTTAAAAGGGTTTTTAAATTGTTCATTAGGGAGAGGACATGTGGTAAGAAAAAGAGTAGTTGAAAATTGGACGTTTGGGGAAGGGGCATGTGATTCTTGGAGTTGAGAAAAAGAGGTTACGAAGGAAAAGAAGAAAAGGATAGAAAGAATTTAAACTAAGGTAAGCATCCAACTTTGTCCATTCTATGCTCTTAATCTCGAAAATTTGTGTGCTAATTTCTAAAATGTTGTAAGTTCTAAACTCGGATGATTCTTCTTGAATCTAAAAGAGTTTTGGTCCTGATTTATGATTCTTTGCCTATTCTTTGTTTAATTCGGATACGATTGTCTTTCTGTAAATAGTAGATGAATGCAAACAAGATGTATATAAAATAAGGGATTCTTATATGAAATCTAGAAATCCACTCTATTTTGTAATTCTTTTCAGTGAATCGGGCTCTTTTCCTTTCTTCCATCTCCTAAAAGACTTCCTACAAGTAGTAAAACTAAGATAGATTCATCTCTTTGCAAAACGACAGTGCTTTCAGAGGTCGCAGGCAGATTTTCGGCCGCTTTTAGATCCGTTTTCCTAATCTTCCTCTGTTTTGCAGTAAAACAGAAGAATAAGCTCTGATATACTTTTTTACAGAACAGTTTATATAAGTCGGCCGCATAACATAAAACAAAAATGACTGCTTGGCTTATTGGAAAGGTTTTGGGTTTTCAATGGCAGATCAGGGTTCCAACCCTGACCATTTTCTTATATTTCTTTTTGTCATTTTTCATAGGAAACATTCTTTGTCTTGCTTGCTATTGGGTCGTAGAGGTCTAAACTAGGTCCTTAATACTTAAGCTGAGAAAACTATTTTGGACACCGTGCACATGACCCTTATAGGGTGTGTAAGACTCCTGAAGGCGTTTGTACAAATATCTGTCTAGATTCTTTCCAGAACTCTTAGGTCTTGACGTAAGTCTCGGTACGCCGGTTGACCACCCGGCTAGAAATTCTTGAAAATAGTTCTACATGCATTAACTGTTGCCTTTTTTTCCTCAGATTTGAATTGTCAATAGAACATAATGGAATGTTAAGATAAGCACATAATATCTCCCAATAACGGGTGCCTACTTAGTCATAAGACTAAGTCCTGTTTTTTCCTGTTGTTCTATAGCACGTCAAGAATTACCCAAGGAGAACATGAATGCTAGAATTTAGCTTGAAGTGAACATTTTTGAATATGATGGTGTCTAGAGCACAGTTATTTTATCTTGATATTCGTATTAAAGTTTTCATATACTTTGTTGTGCAATTATAATAGTGCTAAGGCTTAAACTCAAACTCAATTTAGCTATTCAGAATTAGTAGAAAGGCAACTGTCTGAACTTAACGGTTCCCAAGCTGAAAAATTTGGGACCATTACAGTGGTATCAGAGCCTAAGTTGTGAATCTTGGGATTTGATAAAAGAACGTAGGTATGCAGGAAGATTATTGGCGTAGCTACTATGCACGAGTATTTTTTTGAAGTGTTCTAAGTTTTAAATACTTTCAGGAGCTATGGAATGGTATAAATATTCGATTTTAGTAAACACAGAGGATTTTGCCAAGGTAATGGGAGATTCTTAGAGGAGGCTCGATCGGCAAATGAGATCATCATTAGGAGCTTTCTGATGGCTTATTTTTACCAGCTCTATCTAGAGCAATACGAGAATCTTCTCGAGGAGATGGACGAGTTAGTAATTATTTTTGATGTCTTGAACTATATCTTAATGCTCTGAACTATGATATTTTCCTTTAGTATTAAATAAGAGGAACGTTTTGAACAACTATGTGTTAAAGATTAACGATGTGACCAACTTGGATTGAATAAGACTTTTTCTATGAAAATTTGAGAAAAGGGTAAATATAAAATAATAAAAATAAACAAGCTGGGAATGTAAATATGTGTGTAGGCAACCAAAATGAGCCGCAGAAGAACATCCAGGGCAACACCACGTGCCAGCGAGCCCAGAAACCCTATTGCTGAACCACGAACTTTTAATGAGCAGTTGCTTTTGACAATGCAACAACAAATTAATTCTTTACAAGAACTCATCCCTCAACATCGTCAAAAAGAGGACAATGAATTGAACATAGTGATGAAAAATATAAAATGGTCTACATTTAATGGGAAAGACAATAATGGAGATGAAATTTATGCATGGATGAGAGGTATGGAGTTTATTTTTGAGGTAAAGAAAACTCCTCAATTGATGAAAACCACCATTGCCGATTTACTCCTTAAGAGTGATGCCAAAATTTGGTGGGATCAACATAAAAAAGAACACCGGTTGCAAATTGGCCAAACCAGTTGGGAAACTTTTAACAAGCATTTGAATCACATTATCTTTCTTCTAACTATGCACTAGTTAAGATGCATCAGTTCCTAAAACTAAAGCAAACCCAATATGTCGATCACTATACCAATCAATTTAGGCTCTTACAAATTCATGGATCGCCTTTTAGATTACATTAATTGATTGACAAATATTTTAAGAGATTGAAACCAGAATTATCTATACTTGTGGGGGGTGTCTCCTATGCTGACTTAGAGGATGCAGTATATGCGGCAACATTTAAGGAACAAAATTCAGCAACAGGCAAGCAAAAAAAGAGACGCAGAGTGGACGTGAAAAATTTTGCAAACTGCAAGTAAGCAACCTTATAGAGAAAATTCTTCAGGTATGGCTGTTAACATGGCTGAAGGGAGTAATGAATATGACAAACACAACGGAAACAACCAAAGAGGGAAGCTAACTAACGAAGAGTGTAACGGTCCCAAAGTTTCAGGATTGGAAACCATGACAGTTGCTTTTCTATGTTCTACTTCCGAATAGCTAAATTGAGTTTGAGTTTAAGCCTTAGCACTATTATAATTGCACGTAAAGTATATGAAAACTTCAATACGAATAAGAAGATCAAATAAGATACAAAAATTAAATGTGCTCTAGACACCATCATGTTCAAAAATGTTTGTTTCAAGCTAAATTCTAACATTCATGTTCTCCTTGGGTAATTCTTGATGTGTTATACAACAACGACAAAAATAGGACGTTAATCTGATGACAGACTAAGTAGGCACCCGTTATTGGGAGATACTATACGCTTATCTTAATATTCCATTATGTTTTATTGACATTTCAAATCTGAGGAAAAAAAGACAACAGTTAATGCACGTAGAATTATTTTCAAGAATTTTTAACCGGGTGGTCAACCGTCGTACCGAGACTTACGTCAAGGCCCAAGAATTCTGGAGAGAATCTAGACAGCGGTTTGTACAAAAGCCTTCAGGAGTCTTACACACCCTATAAGGGTCATGTGCACGGTGTTCAAAATAGTTTTCTCAGCCCACCGAAGGTGGACTATTTCAAGAATTTCTTGACTTCATTTAATATTAAGGGAATTCATTTATCTCCAACATTACTTAGTCATAACTTCCTTTATTATCATGTTAGCTTAAGTATTAAGGACCTAGTTTAGACCTCTATGACCCAATAGCAAGCAAGACACAGAATGTTTTCTACAAAAAATAACAAAAAGAAATCTAAGAAAAGATTAGTTTTTTGTCAGACTTGAACCCTGATCTGCCATGTAAAACTTAAAACCTTTCCAACAAGCCAAACAGTCATTTTTGTTTTATGTTATGAGGCCGACTTATATAACTTTTTCTGTAAGAAAGCATATCAGAGCTTATTCCTCTGTTTTGCTGCAAAACAGAGGAAGATTGGGAAACCCTTGACGGACCTAAAAGCGGCCGGAAATCCATCTGCGACCTCTGAAAGCACTATTTTCTAGCAAAGAGATGAATCTATCTTAGTTTTACTACTTCTAAGCAGTCTTTTAGGAGATGGAAGAAAGGAAAAGAGCCTGACTGAAAAGAATTACAGAATAGAGTGGGCTTCTAGATTTTATATAAGAATTATTTATTTATACACATCTTGTTTGCATTCATCTACTGTTTACAGAAAGACAATCATATCCGAAACAAAGAATAGGCAAAGAATCAGGACCAAAACTCTTTTAGATTCAAAAAGAATCATCCAAGTTTAGAACTTATTCAACATTTTAGAAATTAGCACACAAATTTTCGACATTAAGAGCATAGAATGGACAGACGGTTCCCAAGCCGAAAATTTTGAGACCGTTACACTCTTCGTCAGTTAGCTTCCCTTTTTGGTGCTTTCCGTTATATTTGTCATATTCATTACTCCCTTCAGACATGTTAACAGAATTTCCTCTATAAGGTTGCTTACTTGCAGTTTGCAAATTTTTCCACGTCCACTCTGCGTCTCTCTTTTTGCTTGCATGTTGCTAAATCTGTTCCTTAAATTTTGCCGCATATACTGCATCCTCTAAGTTAGCATAGGAGACACCCCCCACAAGTATAGATAATTCTCGTTATCCTTTAACATATTTATCAATCAATTAATCTAATCTGAAAAGCGCCCCATGATTTTGTAAGAGCCTAACTTGATTGGTATAGTGATCGACAGATTGGGTTTGCTTTAGTTCCAGGAATTGATGCATCTTAACTAGTGCATAGCCAGAAGAAAAAGTAATGTGATTCAAATGTTTGTCTAAAAGTTTCCCAACAGGTTTGGCCAATTTGCAATCGGTGTTCTCTTTTATGTTGATCCCACCAAATTTTGGCATCACTCTTAAGGAGACAATCGGCAATGGTGGTTTTCATCAATTGAGGAGTTCTTTTCCCTCAAAAATATACTCCATACCTCTCACCCATGCATCAGCTTCATCTCCACTAGTGTCTTTCCCATTAAATGTAGGACATTTTATATCTTTCATCACTCTGTTGTTGTCCTCCTTGTGACAATGTTGCGGGATGAGTTCTTGTAGAGAATTGATTTATTGTTGCATTGTCAAAAGCAGCTGTTCATTAAAAGTTGGTGGTTCAAGGGTTTCCGAGCTCCCTGACACGTGGTGTTGCCCCGAGTGTTCTTTTGCGACTCATTTTGGTTGCCTGCACAGATATTTACATTCCCAGCTTGTTTACTTTTATTGTTCTATATTTACCATTTCCTCATTTTTTCATAGAAAAAGTCTTACTCAATCCAAATTGGTCACATCGTTAATCTTTAACATAGAGTTATTCAAAGAGTTCCTCTTATTTAATACTAATAGAGGAAAATATCATAATTCAAAACATCAAGCTATAGTTTAAGACATCAAAGATAATTAATTCAACTCGTCCATCTTCTCTAAAATATTCTCGTATTGCTCTTGATAGAGCTGGTAAAAAAAAAGCCATCAAAAAGCTCCTAATGATGATCTCATTTGCCGATCGAGTCTCCTCTAAGCATCTCCCCATTCCCTTGGCAAAATCCTCCATGTTCACTAGAATCGGATATTTATACCATTCCATAGCACCTGAAAGTATTTAAAACTTGGAACACTCCAAAAAATACTCGTGCATAGTAGCTACGTATAATAATCTTCCTTCATACCTACATCCTTTTACTAAATCCCAAGATTCACAACCTAAGCTCTGATACCACTGTAATGGTCCCAACTTTTTCGGCTTGGGAACTGTTAAGTTCAGACAGTTGCCTTTCTATGTCTAATTCCGAATAGCTAAATTGAGTTTGAGTTTAAACCTTAGCACTATTATAATTGCACGACAAAGTATATGAAAACTTCAATATGAATAACAAGATCAAATAAGATGGAAAAAAATAAATGTGCTCTAGACACCATCATGTTCAAAAATGTTCACTTCAAGCTAAATTCTAACATTCATGTTCTCCTTGGGTAATTCTTGACGTGCTATAGAACAGCAGAGAAAAACAGGACGTTAGTCTTATGACTATATAGGCACCCGTTATTGGGAGATATTATGCACTTATCTTAATATTCCATTATGTTTTATTGACAATTCAAATCTAAGGAAAAAAGGACAATTGTTAATGCATGTAAAATTATTTTCAAGAATTTCTAGTTGAGTGATCAACCGGCGTACCGAGACTTATGTCAAGGCCCAAGAGTTTTGGAAAGAATTTAGACAGCGATTTGTACAAACGCCTTCAAGAGTCTTACACACCCTATAAGGATCATGTGCATGGTGTTCAAAATAGTTTTCCCAGCCCATCAAAGGTGGACTATTTCAAGAATTTCTTGACTTCATTTAATATTAAGGGAATTCGTTTATCTCCAACGTTACTTAGTCATAACTTCTTTTATTATCATGTTAGCTTAAGTATTAAGGACCTAGTTTAGACCTCTACGACCCAATAGTAAGCAAGACAAAGAATGTTTTCTACAAAAAAAATGACAAAAAAAAATATCTAAGAAAAAGGTTGGTTTTTAGTTAGACTTGAACCCTAATCAAACTTGAACCCTAATCTGCCATGTGCAAACCCAAAACCTTTCTAATAAGCCAAACAGTCATTTTTGTTCTATGTTATGCGGCCAAGTTATATAAACTGTTCTCTAAGAAATTATATCAGAGCTTCTTCTTTTGTTTTACTGCGAAACAGAGGAAGATTGGGAAACCTTTGACGGACCTAAAAGCGGTCAGAAATCCGCCCGCGACCTCTAAAAGCACTATCTTCTAGCAAAAAGATGAATCTATCTTGATTTTACTATACTTGTAGGAAGTTTTTTAGGAGATGGAAGAATGGAAAATATCCTGATTCACTCAAAAGAATTACAGAATAGAGTGGGCTTCTAGATTTCATATAAGAATCCCTTATTTTATACACATCTTGTTTGCATTCATCTACTGTTTACAGAAAAACAATCATATCTGAATCAAACAAAGGATCAAACAAAGGATAGGCAAAGAATTAGGACCAAAACTCTTTTAGATTCAAGAAGAATCATCCAAGTTTAGAACTTATTCAACATTTTAAAAATTAGGACACAAATTTTCGAGATTAAGAGCATAGAATGGACAGATTTGGATGCCTACCTTAGTTTTGATTCTTTCTATCATTTTCTTCTTTTCCTTCGTAACCTCTTTCTCTCAACTCCAAGAATCACACGCCCTTTCCCCAAACGTCCAATTTTCAACTACTCTTTTTCTTGTCACAGGTCCTTTCCCTAATGAACAATTTCAAAACTCTTCTTAAATGATAATCTTTTTTTTTTTTTTTTTTTTAAAGGACCCAAACAACTATGAACTCAGAATTTTCCATACCTACGGATATTACAAAGAGGGATAAATGTAGCATAAGGGTTAGCAGGGATAAATGTAGCATAAGGGTTAGCAGCCTCAGCCTCCGGAGACGGCGGCTGCACTCCACTCTCATCACCGCTACTTCCTCTCTCCAAGCTCTCATCTCCATCTTCAAATACCCCAGGAGCATCCCAAAACCACTTCCTCCTTCCCACACGTTGAACCATGCCAGGTTGGGATCCAAATAAAGCCATCCTCACATCCTTATATGAGCAACGTTGTGAGGCCAACATAACCTGCCACGCTGCTTGCACTCTCTTCAACAAGGCATATGCAACCTTATTAGGTAAGACCCATGAGCTGACCAACCTAAATTTACCTATCTGCAAGATGCATTTGATGGTATGAAGAAGAGAGATGCCTCAGAATTTACCTGTATGATAAGATACATAATGCAATGCTTTGGGCATGAGATTTCAGTTATCAAATGAGGTGCTTCATCTCTCCAGTACCATACAATGCATACAATTATTTAACAATGGTGATCTGTTCTACAACCAAGTTATGGAGATGTGCCGTAAAGTGTAACTTTCCAATATCCTTCAAACAGTATCTTACAATTCCTTCAAAGCAGTGTAACTTACTGCCTCTGAGGGCCTTGCACAGGTTCATCACTCCAGCAGGCTTGAAATTATTTCCTCCCAAAAATTCTTTATTCTAATATTCAGACTGGCCGAGATTTTCGCATCGGACCGCATAACTGCCTGTATGTGTAGATGGTCAAAGGGTGAACCTCTCTTTAAAGCCACTGCCTTGCAGTTTTCCTTTAGAAAAAAGGATCATCCCATCGTACAATACCTTAGGACGTCACATCGATCGGATACTATGGTCACAGATGCATCCAAGAAGAAGGGCAAGTCTACAGCCTCCTCACCGATGCCACCACCAATGTTTGTTCCAAGATGCTCCTCCATCAAACTTGGAGTCCTCCTACCTCTACCCCTTTCGCCTTTCATACCCCCCCTCCCTCCTCTATTAGTTTTCATGTTCAAACAAGGTGCTTCCTCATCCAAAGCTCCATTTTGAACACTCTAACTAATATAAGGTGGGAAATTCACGTGCTTGCATCTAGCATCAGCCTTGCATCTAGCATCAGTCCGGGCAAAAGAACTTCCTCGGCCTCTCCCCCTACCTTTACCTCTCCTGCTACTTCCCTTTCTTGCTCCACCCACACCCACATCTGAAACTAATACTTCAATTATATTCTAAAAAACAGCGGCCTTCACAATTCTAGGCTCTTTCTGCGCATCACATCCCTCATCTGCAATGTTGATTCTCACATCCCGATTTCCAAATCCATCCACCATAACATCTCTATGGGCCTCAGGAGACGTGGCCCATGTCACATCTGGCATCCATGCACTGCAGCTGATCACTCTCACCTCTCCAACTTTGCTAGACTCAGAAGGACGGCCCTACGCATCTAATGGATGGAAAATAGGTCGGCCTTTCTTGTAAGTTACAGGCACCACTCTTCAGTAGAGCTCTCTGTGCCACTAATTTATACACACTCACCTTCAGCCGGGCCTCTCCTCTCAAATGGATGGTGCTGACATACACAACGCAGAAAGCGCATACACAAAAAAACTAAAGGCTAGAAGTTTTACCTAATCGCTCCATCCCGGAATCGATTCCATCGACCTGCAACTGTGCTCTGCCCGACAACTCTGGCATGGCCCGATCACGCAGAGGCAATTGTGGCCTCTGTCCAAGAAAAACAGCACCTGGGTTTCAATTTAGGTCCATTCCATACAGGACACACGCATAATTAGAATTCCAGTCCTTAAGTCAATTAAGCTCCTCTCACATGGCAAAACATACCCTTTCTCATACAAAACAATACAATACAAAGATCATTGCCCTCACCATTGCCAAAATACCCTCCCACAATACGAAACGAATTGGGCAAACTATATCAGGATACTATATTAATGGCATATGTAATTAATAAGATATTGGGATAGTCCACTCGATAAGGCTTCAACTTTATAATCAGAGGTCTTCAATTCGAATCCTCCTCATGCGGTAAAACACTTTTGAACGTGTGTGACCACCATATTCATATTGTACCCATATGGTTGCTACAGTTAGTTAGGAGCGGTGCATTTCGTGAAGCGGGCAGCGTTTCTCTCGAGGTTTAGCAATCAAAGCAAGATACAAAGCCATAGATTTGGTCAGCAAAAAAGGCTGCATTAGAACATAAGGCTTCCACGACTTTTTGCTTAGAAAAAACCGTACCTTGTTCTTAATTTAGATCACATCCTTCTCATTCAGCACGCACTCGTTTGTCGGGCAGTGAAATGCGAGATTACATAATACAAAATTATCTTTCACAACAAACATCTAACTTCAACTCTGAAATTATCAACTTCAACTCTGAAATTTGTCAAGGAGAAAGGACCAGATCAATGTTACCAAATACAATGTTCACCAATAGTTTCTAGAGGAGGGTAGTAAGATATATATCCATACCATGGCTAACAAAGCATATGCGCTAGCTTCGGGAAGATTACAAATTGTGCTTCGGAAAATTTACAAACTCGAGAAGCAATGTATAGAAATTTGATGCACAAAGTTTACATATTTGTTCATTTAATAGCAGACTATTCATACAACCAAGTCCATAATAATGCTCAATAAAGAATAGCACAAGAAGACACCAAATGCACAAGATGCATATTCATAACAATATATTCAACTGCCACAAGATCTTGAAATCTTTATTTGTCTTTTTCTAAAGCAAAGGTACACAATTATTGATTTGCTGGCTTTAAGAGGAATAGAATCCTCCAATTCAAATGAGTAGAGCACACGCTTGAACTTCAGCTGGTATAATATGGAGAGTATGGGCAGGGTTCATATTGGGCTTTGTGAAAACTAGAAAATGAAAAATCTAGAAAATGGTACGATAAGAAATGGATATTGGAAAAAAAGTAACCAGATATCCATATCTATATAATGCCAAGCTTTGGTAGTCATCCTTTCTTCTAGTTCGGGTGATGTTTTAATCAAGGGTCATCTCATGCACCAAGGCTAACATCTAACTTTCTTCCAAAAACAGAAACACTTGCGATGCTAGATAAGAATTAATAATCTCAGAAAGAAAAAGAATAAGCACAATATAAAGAAAAGAAATGAGGTCTAACCTTGAAACGAATGAAGCTTGGTAACTTTGCAAAAGAACATGAAACTTTGTGTTGAGACCCAAACTTTGAAATAGAATGCGAAGAAGCTGGATTTAGATTGAGTAACAAAATCAGTACCTAGCAAATTAAACTGAGATTAAGAACCCAAAACTTCAAATTGAAAATAAATTGGAAAAGAGAAGAAAAGTATTGCGCTTCAACCTCGAAGAAAACATCAGCATTGAAAGAGCAGAGATTGAGACCAGGATTACCTGTATCAGGAGAAAGAAGAACGCAAAATCAGATATTAATGGCCTATCTCAGCGGCTATCAGGAACACCCGTTCTTGCAGGACTGAGTTGGCAAAGGAAACCCCTCCATGGACACTGCTGGGATCATAAACTTGTTTTGAAGACCCTTCAACGTTATCATTTGATAGAATGCCAACCCATGCCAACTGTGTTTCGGTAATTTTGTTGGACAAACAACCAGAGTGGCTTGATTGTATCACGAGTACGATGAAAAAAACAAATCATTTCTCTTTTCATGCTTGGTTGAGTTCACATACTCCAGCCATTTAACTAGACAACAGATATAAAGAAGGGAAAGCTTAGTCAATCATGCATGGTGGTGGAAAAGGGTGAGAAAACATGGACAAGTACTAGGTAGATTGTTCAAGCTACCTTTTGGCTTTTACTTATATGTTCAATGGCACGTTCTGCAGGACCAGCAGCTTTATATATTCTGCTTGCACCAAGAAGAGAGAAGCATGCATCGTTATATATCTTGAATGGCATCGAGCTGAGGATGTTCTCTGCTTCATCCAAATATCCTCCGCGACCAAGAAGATCGATAATACAACCATAGTGTATACTAATTGGTGCATCTCCATGATCCAGACTGATTAACGAGAAATTATGACAGCCTTCATCAATTAAGCATGCATGGCTGCATGCATTCAAAATACAGGTAAAAGTAACTTCATTAGGTGCCACACCATCAAGCACTTGCATTTGTGTGAAAAGGTTCAGTGCCTCTTTCCCATTACCATGTTGACCGTATCCAGAAATCATTGTGCTCCATGTCATTATATCTCGTGAACTCAATGTATCAAACACTTCACGAGCATCCTCCATGCTTCCACTCTTCGCATACATCTCAACAACAGAGCTGCCTAAGACAACATCAACTTCACACTTTGCTTTAAAGTCAATATGCAATTGCCTTCCTTGTTCCAAAGCTGACATACAAGCACATGCATTAAGTGCACAACCAAGAGTGATCTTGTTTGGTTCCACCCCTTCATCTTTCATCTGAAGAAACAGTGTTAATGCCCCACTTCCATGGCCATTCTGAACATAGCCTGAAATTATAGCAGTCCAGGATACTACATTCCTTGTGACCAGCCCATCGAACACTATGCAGGCTTCCTCTAAATATCTGCAACCTGCATACATGTCAATAATCGAACTGCCTACACTTATGTCCAAAACAATTGTACTCTCTATAAGAACAGCATGAACCCATTTTCCTCTTCCTTGTACAACAGTACATGCACTTATAAGGTTTAAAAAGGTAACCTTGTCTGCCTTCAATCCCTCCATCTGCATGTGTTCAAAGATACAAATGGCATTCTTACCATCACCATAGTTGGCATATCCTGCAATCATGGCATTGAATGAGACAATATCCCGTGTTGGCATCTTTTCAAATATCTGCTGGATAGCACCTGTGCTTCCACATTGAGAGTACATGTCAATAAGTGCACTGCATACAAAAACGTTCATTGTGGGGCTAGCTTTCATGATTTGGGCATGAACTAACTTGCCCTTATTTAAAGCTAACATTCCAGTACAGGCAATAAGCACACCGGTGAAGGTAATCCTGTTTGGTCTCAAACCTTCACGTTGCATTTGCTCAAATAACTTCAGAGCTGTTCTAGTATCTCTCTGCTGGGAATGACCTGTGATAATTGAAGTCCAAGTAACAATATCTGGTAAAATTGTTTGTTCAAATAAATGACAAGCATCTTCCATGCTCCCACATTTGGCATACATGTCAACAAGTGCATTAGACAATATAACATCTAAATGGGATCCTGGTTTCAAGAGGTTCGCGTGTACCAGTTTGCCATGTTCAAGCATGGAAGCTGCAGCGCAGGCACTAGCAATGTTGATGAAAGTGACCTTGTCTGGGCTCAAGCCATCCTCTTGCATCAGATAAAAAAATTGAAGAGCATCCTTAAAAAACTGGTGTCTGGCATATGTTGCAATCATCACGTTATAAGACACAACGTCAGGTATGCTTAGGAAATCAAATACTTTACATGCCTCTAAAATGCTGCCACATTTGGCATACATATCAATTAATGTATTGCCAAAAACTAGCTTCAAACCATAACCAACCTTAATGATATATGCGTGGATTAATTTCCCCAAAACCGGAACCGATATAACAGCACATATCTTAAGAACATTCAACAAGACAATACCATTTGGCTGAATTCCTTCCTCTTGCATATGCTTAAAAAGGAAGAGGGCCTCCACTGCATTTCCATTCTGGACATATGTTGCAATCATCATACTCCATACTGAAGGATTTCGTGATGGCATCAAGTCAAAAACTTGTTGGGCTTCTGCAAGACTTCCACATTCAACATACATATTGAATAGCGTATTCCACACAGTCAAGTTTTTCTCCAGCGTGCTATTGATGAGGCTGGCATGAACTTGCTTTCCTTTTAGTAGGGTTCTCTTCTTCATGCACAGCCGCAAGAAAGCAGTCCAGTTTATTAAGTGCTGCATATCCAATTGGGTCATTTTGAGCTATTGCCACACACATGATTTCACAGGTTAGAAAGGCGCTAAAATTCTGAACTTCCATCCTGCTCAAAGAAGCATTCTCTGCAATTTCGAGGGATGCATGGCCACGGTATCGCTATGGTCGATGCGATCTCTCTCTAGCATTCTCTTTCTAGCGCCTTGCAGAGAGGTACCTGCCCAGTACTTCACATGGGAATGTGCAGGGTAATCCACTCGATTTGTTTGAAGAATCATAACCCAATGGCCTCCCAAACGTGGCCAGCGGGATTTGAACCCTTGCTGGGGACAAGGGTAATCCACTTGAGAGTTAGGGTGCTTTCCCACGGGCCTCCAACCTCGAGGTTTTCTTGAGGTCCAGATCTTGGCATGCAGTTCCCATTGGGGTCTCAACCCGAAGAACTCAGGTTTCTGACCTGAATCTAATCCTCAAGCATTTCTGAATGCCAAGGTTTTGGACCTAGCAATCTATTTCAGGTCGGCAATTTCATAGGAAAGCACCCTTGCTAGTCTTGGTTTGGGAAAATTTGTTGGACACAATCTGAGTTTCTTACTAGATCTACCCTCTATCTATCTCTTCAAGAGGAACTGCTATTTTTTAAAGAATTTTTTTTCCCTCTTTTCAAACTCGTAGTGTGGATATTTCCACACAATAGCTTACAAGACTTCCAGGGAATTTCCCGAACCAAGACCGAGAATCATAGACCAATGGTATTCCACTTACAATACATCATTTAAGGACCTGACATAAATTTACATGTGATGAAGATGTGATATTGGAGGAGGAGGAGGAGGAGGAGGAGGACACTAGTCATTCAAGGACCTGACATAATTTTACATCCGATGAAGATGTGATATTGGAACAACGGATGTAATAGTAGAGGAGGAGGAGGAGGAGGAGGAGGAGGAGGAGGAGTTGTCGTTTTTAACATCACACCACTAGTCATTTAAGGACCATTTAAGGACCTAACATAATTTTACATCTGATGCAGATGTGATATTGAAGAAGAATAGGAGTTTTTAACATCACACCACTAGGCAACTTCGGTTGAACCTGCCCCCAACCACTTTTACATTACGTCTATGGGTTTTGAAGTCCAACAGTTCCGACTGCAACTCTGGGGGACCTCAAACTCGAGACCTCGCATTGCTGCAACTAGTGTGTTACCACTAGACCAATGACCCAAGAATATACTACGAGCCAGTTGTTATATGAACTTGAAGTAGTTCGTGTAATTTAAGGTAGTTCGTGTAATTTAAGGTCTTTCCAGCCCTAGCTTCTTGCCTTAAAGCACAATCAATATCCAATACCTTAAGATGATCCCTTACTTAGAACACGATGCCAAGCCAAGTGCTTTACTATCACATTATCATACATATAGACAAAACATCTCAATTTAATAAGCAAATTACCAAAGACGCCTTCATCCATCTCAATGATATGCATTCCACCTAGGAGAGAGCACTTTCTATTGAAATATTGTTCTATGGATCTACACCCTCCCCCCCCCCTTCCCAAAAAAAAAAAAACAACTGAGTTTATAGTATTTCCTCGTGAGAATAGAATAGAATAGAATAAAATATATTTTTTATCGTCCACGGACTAATTGGCCTATGGGACCTATACAAGACAAACATCAGCGTATTACGGCCCGGATGAAAAAACCCCCTGGGGAAATACCGTGGCAGCAATGCGCTTGCTGGTAGACAAAACAAAGGGATGTCATCCCAGGATAAGTGAATGAAGTGAAGACCTTCACAATGAAGAGGGATAAAGTCGATGCCATTCGTCTAGAACCTCTTGTAGGTATGATCCAAGAGTTCCTACCGCTTCAGTGTTGAGCAGGAGATGGAGTGCCTGTCCCGAGAGCACTAACTGTGGGTACCGCGCTCTAATCTGTAAGTATGAGGGGCATGTTTGCAGAGCATGGCGCTCGTCCTCGGGGACCTCCTGGTGGCAGCACTGACAAGTCCTGTCCTCACGTGCTTCCCTTGCCCATCGCCTAGTTTCAATGCGGAGGTGGTGTCCTCCCGTTCGAATGGAGGCGATCAGCCTATGCTTTTTCATGGAGAGGGGGTGATCAGGTACTGCTGGGGCTCCCGCTTAAGCATGGGATTCACTTGTTCTCTATAATATCCGAGCTTGACCTGTGCCAGAGCCTCGACGTGCTAGAGCTTGCCAAGGAAGCAGGTGTCCAGGTAGACCTTCAGCTCGTCGTGGTCCTCCTTTGTGGACTCGTACGCACTGTGTCTGAACCTGCCAATGGGACACCCACTGCGCCTGGTTGTCTTTCCAGTAGGCTTTGAGGTGTTGCGGGCCCATTGCGACTGCCAAGACTGCTCTTGGTAGTCGGTCTTCATCCATCCAAGCTACCTTTTCGAAATACAGGAGGTGGCGACATATGGCTGCTCTTTGGAGGGGGAGGAAACCTGTTTCTTGGAGCAATATCTGATACGGCACCATGTGTTTTACCCCGAGGGTGTGCGCTAGAAAAGCTTTCTGCACTCGTTCGAGATCTCCCCAGGTGGCAACGGAAATGACCGGGCCCCAAACTTCCACTCCATACCGAAGAATCGGCTCTACCAGAGCCCTGAAGAGGCGCGACTGGTGCTTCCAGGCGTACAACTCGGCCTGATAATTTCTATTCTGCATGGCGTGCAAGGCCTTCCAGCCGGCTGCTACCCCCAGCCGGATGCAACTATCCCAGTGCATGGTGGTGGAGAACTCTATGCCCAAACACTTATATGTGGGAGCGACCTCTACTGGTTCCCCCTAGTATGTGAAGGAAGGCGTCCGCGGGTGCCGGGAGGACGAGATCAACATGACCTTGTTCTTTGCGAGGTTAACTCGCATGTTGGTGTACTGGCAGAAAGTGGGTAGTGCATCCAGGTGATGATGCATGTCCTCCGCAGTGTGCGCTAAGAGGTCGACGTCGTCGGCGTAGATCAGCTGCCGGACAACATGGTGCACCAGCGGGGTGCCTCCACCGTCGTGCTGCGTCATCCTTCATTCCAAATGGTCAATGTAGAGACCGAACAGTGTTGGCGAGAGGGGGCACCCTTAGCGTACTCCGATACTGCTATTCATCGACTGCACTGTGGGTGTTAGGCGTCTGGAGCACGTCTCTTACAGCCTGTAGATCGCATTCTGTAGGTCACATGGCATGCCGAGCCCTTGCAGTCGGGTCCACAGCTTGTCGCGAGGCACCATGTCAAAGGCCTTCGCGAAGTCAACAAAGAAACAATATAGGTCCTGGCGGCAGTTCCTGTTGTCCTCTATGATGGCTCCCAGTGCGAACAAATGATCAATGGTGGAATGCTGAGGCCGAAAGCCTGCCTGGGTGAGAGCCCGAACCACTGAGGCCTCTGCCCATATGGTGGTGCGTTGCTCAATAATAGTAGCCAGGAGCTTGCAAAGAGCGAGCTGACCATTATGGTGCGATAGTTGGCCGGACAATTCGGGTCGTCAGCCTTGTATATGGGCACAACTCTGCTACAGGTCCACTGTGGCGGGAGGCCTTCTTGCAGTGCGCTGTCGAACATTGCTGCTAACACCGGCACAATCCCCAGCCCATTTTAAGAGCTCTGCTTGCATGCCATCGAGATCTGCTGCCGTTCCGTTGGCGAGGCGCTGGAGGCCCATTATGACGTCGGCCCGTCTGAGAACTCTAACTCAAAATTGTATGGAACTCGAT
The DNA here is from genome assembly GCA_011763485.2 of Isoetes engelmannii. Taxonomy (NCBI): domain Eukaryota; kingdom Viridiplantae; phylum Streptophyta; class Lycopodiopsida; order Isoetales; family Isoetaceae; genus Isoetes; species Isoetes engelmannii. The sequence goes on along the minus strand of JAANSK020282268.1, from coordinate 269 downwards.
TCCCTGAATCAACAAATAACTCTCAATTTAGAACACGAAATATCTTCAACATCATTGGTCACCAGTTGAAGAGGAGGTTTTTTATTTGAAACATTTTTTATTTTGTAGGTGTTAATTGATAACTTTTCTATCGTACTTACGCATCATTGACAACTTTTTTTAAAACATTCAATAATCTCAAAAGACCCTTGGATACTCCGACTCCACCATGTGTTCATGCATATCCGTGGAAAATACTTGCTCATGGACAGGCCACCAAGTTGCTAGGG
>JAANSK020282257.1:0-10951 GCA_011763485.2 Isoetes engelmannii | reverse complement strand
ACACGTGTAGAAGATGCCAAAGATAATATCACATGAACATCGTTAGTGCACTTGGCTAAGGCATGTTGCCTGCAACTTTAAAGTCATGAGTTCGAGTCCTGCTTTTTGTATCCGTGTGATGATCATCCCTTGTACATACCAATATAATACTTGAATACTGCGTATGATCATCACATGCACGACATGAGGCGACCCTCCCCTAGTAGACTTATTATGATTTGGAGGATATGATACATAAATGCTAGTTAGTTGCAATTCACCCGCATCTACCAACCACACATCGCCATGTAGCAATTATTCTTTTAAGGAATGTTAAAGAAATAGAGGCATGAACATCGTGGAATTTTACTTGATGTTCTGATTTTTTTCACACAACATTCTTCGATTTTACTACTTGTTCTGTAATTTTACCTAACATTCTGGTGGAGTGAATTGCAACTTACCAGCATTCACGTTGCACGATTGTCACTTTAGGTGGCATTTCGGGAAGTCAACAGAGGCCCCCGCCTGCCAGCGTCGTCCCCTGTTTCCTCCCCTGAATGTCAGCACATTCTTGTATACAAAAAGATTAAAGGGATGAAAATTGACTGCAGCATATAACTGGTGGTGATTTTGTAATTTTGTATAGGGGAAGGGAAGTAGGGGCTCCCCTTCCGCAAAATTGGCAGGGGCGAGGACACACAGTGGCACAAACGTACATCGATGACCCAACTTCTATATTTAATTTAATTTAATTTAATTTATGTCTATTGCACTTGGGCCTCGAGGGGCCATGGAGCACATGAACAACAATTTACAACTTTAGGAGTAAGGTGCGGTGTGCATCTACCACCCTTATACAAGGACCCAATGTCATTGTATAGGGGAAGGGAAGCAGGGGCTCCTCTTTCACAAAATCAGCAGGGGCCCCGCTACCGGCGGCAGTCGGAGTGGGTCTGCCGCATTTTGCAGAAGGGGAGCCCCTGCTTCCCTTCTCCTACAATATAGAAGTTGGGGAATCGCGTTCAGGGTATTGATCTTGTTCTTGTAGCTATGGAGCTGCAAAGAACGACTTGTTTAGGCAAGATTTGCAGTAGATTTGAGATTGACGAGATTTGCAGTAGTATTAGCTGCGAAGAACAACTTGTTCCAGCAAGATTTGTAGCATCGCATTTAGTAAGGTGCAACCTATAGAGATCCAGCCTTCGTAGGAGATCCGACAAGCATTCCAATGACTATGGATATGGAGGATTGACGCCTGTGGCTTAACTTAACCCTAAAAGTTACCGGTTGATTACCTGCAAATCCGAAATAGTTACCTACTGGGCAGAATGGATGCTCCAACTTCCATTCCATTCCGCATTATTGGCGAGGACACATGGTGGCACACAAATGCACAGCGATGACCCAACTTCTATATTGTATTGAGCCTGAGTTTGTTTTGTATCTTTGTTCTGTATCTTTATTGTTAATTCCTTATCGAGAAATTATTATTTGTGGAAATTTACTCAAATGCCCTTAATTTCTTAACAATTTCCCAAAATGCCTTTTGTATTTGCAAAATTCCCAAATTGCCCAAATTGTTAGCTTTTGTAAGGCAAGGATTAGATTCACCTGATTCATTGAAGGCAAGGTTTAGATTTGCTTTAATGTTAGATATGCATTGAGTTAAAGGAATGCCCTCTACCTTGTGTCGCATTAGACAAGGCAATCCCAATCGTTTGATTTTTCCACTTCAGGATGCATGGCAATGATTGAAATCAGGGTCTTCTGTTCTTATGGAAGAAAAAAAGAAAGGATTGATTATTGGAAGAGTTGTTCGTCTTCTTTTAGTTTACATCAAGGTATCATCATACCAAAGGCTCATTTGCTTTCCAATCCTCGAAAGCAATCATGAAACCTCAATTTCGAAAGGTGCTATATTTGAAGCTTGCTATGGCATTTCCTTTCTTGGCGGAATTGAATAGGATTTGAGGCAAATTCGTTGAAGCAACAAAAGATCTTTTAAAGCAAATTTGTTGAAGCAGCAAAGCAAGATGGAAAAGGTCTGTGTTTTACAGCAGCGCCCCCCCCCCCCCCCCCCCCCCCAACAAAACGTGGCACTAATTCAGACTATAGAATCTAAAAATTAAGGGACGAGATAAATGCTACATCAGAGGGGGACTGCAAAAGGAAAACTAGCCAGCAAGGATCTTCTAGGGACGTCAAGGGTCGAAATTAGGGGGGTTCCTAACCAGAATTTCCGATTAAAGTCGTTAAAATCCGATTCGATAAAGCAGGTGCCAGCAAATTTTCAATCGGAGATTTTATAAAATTAATGTAAAATCCGGCAAACTAAAAGTTTTTTTCACAAAAATCCGGTAAGTACAAATAAAGACCGGCATTTTTGCTGGTTGAGTAAAAATCTAAATTCGAGGCCTAACGTCGAAAAACCTCAATTTTGCAGGCAGAGAAAACGTAGAATATTTTAGGCATTTTAGTAATTTCGAAAATACAAAGGGTATTTTTTTTTTTAAATTGTTTGGGTAAAGCCATTGGAAGGTTAGGATGGGTTCCAGAACGGCCTAATAACACAGATTAATGGCCGGGCACACACATAACACGATAATGCTGGAGAGATGGACGACGGAGGCGCCGGAAGATCTCAGCCTTGTAGAAGTGGTTATGGCGCTTGTTTTAGGTATGGCCTTTGTTTTCTGGGTTGTCAAGCGTCTTCCCGTCGGATTGCCTCGCCTCGTTGCTTTGCTCCCCCTTCTTTCATATTATTTCACCATTCCATGGCGAAGCCCTTTCGTCCATATCAGGGCTATTTTATCTTTCTTTTGTTTTTGGATGATTCCCTTTAAGCTCGTTCTTTTCTGTTGGAATCTTGGTCCCGTGGCTGCAAATCCGTCCATTTTGTATAGTTTTCCTAAATTTTTTGCCACAATGAGCCTATCCATTCGTATTCCCAGATCGAACAGGGCTTTAAATGATAAGAATTCAAGAACTCCTTGGACTACAGTTTTAGGCCATACGGCAATAAAACTTCCCGCTCTCTTTTTTCTGTTCAAGTGTTATGCTTTTGCGGATCGGCTGCCGGATTTGGTGTTGCATTTCGTTTATTCTCTGCACGTTTATCTTGGAGTAAGTCTTCTTTTTGAAATATTGGGCATTTTTGCCTGGGGAGCTTTTGGTGTGGAATTGGAGCCTAGTTTTGATGAGCCCTATTTGGCCACTTCTGTGAGCGAGTTTTGGGGCAAAAGGTGGAATTTACTAGTGAATAGTCTGCTCAGGACTGCTGTTTATGACCCTCTGATTCGTGGGTTCCTCCTGATAGCAGGATCTAGTTTGAAAGATAAACAGTTGCCTGAGTGGCCAAGATTATGCAGCCTGCTAGTGGTCTTTGTAGTTTCTGGTTTGATGCATGAGCTGATATATTTGTGTATGAACAAATCAAAAGCTACATGGGAAGTGTCTTGCTTCTTCTTTTTACATGGTCTAATCACAGCAGCAGAAAATATTGTAAGCAAGAGGTTATGGCGGGGCGAAAAGAAGGTTCCCAAGGTTCTTGCTATTCCGGCAACCATATTTTTCACCCTTGCCACTGCTACATGGCTATTTTTCCCTCCCATTGCAAGGCCAGGCACCATTTCCAAAGCCCTAGAGGAGTTCCAGCTTCTTCTTAATTTTCTGCATGCTGGTGCTCACAAGACTCAACCTTTGTAAAACTAAATTCAATTGTACTTACCAATGAGTCAAGTGCTAAACTATGTATCATTAGAATGCTGAAGACAAGTGCAATATATCAGGAATATGTGAAATAGTCCAACTAAAGGCAGCAATCAAAGCTTGCCAAATAGAAATGTCCATGTTAAATTACCAACATTGATAGGTATAGCTATGGACTCAAATGCCTATTAGAGAGCATATGCTTAGGGTGCAGCCACATAAGTTTCATCCATATCCCAATGAGTCTTTGAAGCTTGTTTGGGAGACCAAACCAGCACTAAACTTCTTTGGAACTAAGTTTTGAAGCTTGTTTGTCGTTATGAAGTGGGAGACTAAAAAGGACAAAAAAAAAAAGAAAAATTGTTGCACATAAAAGGACAAGGCCAGGATCTTGGTTTTTGTGTTGCCCCCATGACAATCCCTAGGTGAGGTAGTGAGGAAACACGAATATTCGAAATAGAAGGTGGAGATCTGTGGAGAAATGGAAGGTGGAGATTTATGGAGAGGATAGAATTTGTACAGAATATGCATTAGTAGATTCTGGACAATTTGAAATACCGGATGCTACCCTTCCCTTCTGTCATGGCAAAAATGTAAAGTACACCGAGGCCACGTTCTGGTCCCAGGCATGTTCTCAAACCCGAAAAGCTGTCTAATTGTTGCGTTTTTAAGTTTTGTCCAGATTGTCTAGTAAGAATGGTTAAATAGTAGAATGGTTAAAGGTTAATAAGAATGCAGGGTAAAAAACCTGGAAAGTTGTCCGACAGAATCAAAGAGTAAAATATTACAATGAAGTAAAAAACTTGCAGAATGCAAGTAAAAAGTTTGGCATTCACATTTCCAAAAGTATTACAGTCTGAAAAGACACAAGATCCAAAGAAATGCCAATCCACTTTCTTGAACTCGGTAGCAGGCACAAGCTGGAACCAACAAACGGCCTATCTTTTAGTTACTGGCTCATTGGCTTCCATGGTCTTCAAGAAATCCCCTGTTCATACTCTTCAAGAAATCCCCTGTCTAAAAACTCGGTAGCATGCTCTTCAAGAAATCCCTTGTCCATGAACTCGGTAGCCTACAAAAACTCATGCTCTTCAAGAAATCCCTTGTTCTGCCTTTGCTATGTTGAGTTGCTCTTCAATTCAATTCAAGAACCTGTAAAGAAAAAGAAATATTAGTCAAGATAAAGAAAAGAGACTAAGAAGGATAAAGAAAGCTTGTTACCTACTGCATGTCGGACGTTCTTGCAAAAAACTACATAATCGTCATGGATAAGCTCCTCAATCTAAAAATAGGAAGTTTTTTCCAAACTTTGCAAAAACTCAAAATAGAATGTTTTAGAATGTTCTAGAGTGTCCAATGCTCCAAAATATTCTAGATGGTCCTGGATAAGCACCTCAATAAGCTCCTCAATCTAAAGTAGCAAGTTTTTTTTTTTTTTGAAACTTTGCAAATACTTAAAATAGAATGTTCTAGAATGTTCAATGCTTTAGAATATTCTCGATTCTCATTAATAAGCACCTCGGTAAGCAACACAAACTACAGCCAAAAGAAGTCGTTGAAAGCCAGAATCTTGCATTCCTTACTTCCACACAATAAAAATCAAGCCTTAAACAAGCAGCACCATAGGCGGAATGAAAAGAAGAGCCGAAACAGTAAAATGGCAAGAAACTGAGGCGAAAAATGAGGCGCGAATGCACGAAACTGTGCAAGAAGCTATGGCACAACTCTCTAACAAAGAAAAACCGAGTGAGCGAGCGAGCTCCTATTGCGCCATCGCCATCGCTGAACCTAATCCAGCAGAGCCTCCGACATCGCAAGACGCAGGGAAAGAGGAAGGCAAATGAGCTGTCATTTGTTTAAATATGGAAGGCGACGTGGCAGAACATGGCCTAGATGTACTCTACGTTAATGCAAAGTCCCTTTACTCAAAACTCGGGGTTGTCAAGTGGGCCTTCGCGCGTAAGGGACTTTCCTTATATGTGAAATTCGGGTAGGTAACTTTCTGCCACGTCATTTTTTTCTCTCTCTCTCTCTCATCTTCTTTTGGCCAGCCAGAGCTCTGACTATGGTGCCAGGGCCTCGTTTTTGCTAACACTAAGGTCGATCCACCATCTTTTGAGCGCATGTGCTCAGGCGCTAGACTGTAACAACTTCAGGGGATGTGCAACGATTTTTGGAGCATTTTAACTGTGCTTCTTGGTTTTTGGCAGGCGCTAGATGTAATGAGTTTGTGGAGGGAATTTGTAGGTCCGACGTCTTCTATCCTGGCTTTCAGCGACATTACATGGATTTCTTTGAGCCTTTTTTGTAATTTTGTAGTATCTTCAAGTTTAGGCCATTGTATATTGTAGAATCATCGCCTGAAGCGGAGATTCTCATGTATTCATAAAGAAAGTTCTCAGATAGAGGTATGATTGAGAGCATTCTCAATTTGTGTTAAAAAACTGTGCCCTTCTTGTGTAGTATGTTCATATTCAAGCCATTGTATACTGTAGAGTCACGTAGAATCATCGTTTGAAGCGGAGATTTTTATGTGAAGAAAGTTGTCATGCAGATGTAAGATTGAGAGCATTCTCAATTTGTGTGAAAAAACTGTGTTGATGATAGATTAAAAAACCTGTGCTACAAATCTTAGAAAACCTGTGCTAAAATATGAAATAGAAAACTTGTGCTAAAGACCTTACACTACATTCTGGAAAAAAGTCTCTAGCCCGCTAAACTTCTAGGCCACATTCTCGGAAAAAACAACTGCCACCTGTCATCACATGATTCGAGATGGGAGCAAAAAAATTCCCTACTCGGATTTTACGATGTCTAGTTGTTATGGGCAGTGGGAAACCCCCCCCCCGGCCGCCCCCCCCCCATTGAATGCTTCAAAAATTTTTCTTTTTTTATTTGTTTCTTTGTAATTCTCTCCACCTTATCCATATGCTGATTTTATGTTTAGCATGCTTGCCTAAATTGGATCCAATGCCGCTTTCTCCGCCAAATCTGTTTCTCGACTTCTGGCAATTCGAACAACCTCCTCAAGGTCTTGATAAGCTTATGCATTCCAATATCCATCAAGGTTACCAGAGGATATTGGTGAAGAATCTAGAATATTCCTTTTGCAAGTGAGAATGATCCATTGTTATAATTCCCATAATTCATTGAAGACAACTAAATCCAAGGAGATAACTATCCACAATGTTCTTGCATCAATTCTAGTCTATCCATGTGTTTGCCACGTTATGCAAACAATGGCACGGTGTTGTCTACCCTCATCTGATGAAGTTAGAAGATTTTCTGCTTACCAGTGTCTAGAATTTACTTTGCAAGCCTGAAAGGGAATAGTTTAGCAAACAAAAAGAAAGAGTTTTAGAGGCCATGGATTTTATTGTGAAAATCCTGATTAATATTCAGGTATTTTTGTCCTCTGATATGGACTGTGCTCCTTAGTTTAGCGGCTTTTGGCCTCAGGCAATTGATGTTTTCGAGTTTTAGCAGACTCAGGTCTAATGCTTAATCTTTCTATCACTAAAGGACAACCAAAACCATATTACTATGTGTGAAAGCCTCTTCCATTCCTCAGAGGCCTTCACCTTCCATGTTTGGAAGGCTATTCGGGAGGCAATATTTTATCAAATAAATGTTCTTCATATGCAGTTGTCTTGGGATCTCCATATCATTATAAGCAGTTTGTAGTTGCAGAGATATGGATTCTTGGATGGACAAGTATAAATTCCAATTTGTAATGCTTTGGTAGTATTGAAATCTGCTTGAGGTATAGCATCTTCTCAATTTGACAATCTCTGTGGTTGCTTTCGGGGAATTCACTTTTAATAAGAGGGGATTTGCCATCTGCAGCCATAGGGTGGCCAAAAACACCCTTGGTGACATTGATGTGGTATTATTCCAAGACATTGTTTTCATTATTTGTCATGCTGGTTTTGCTAAATCCGACCAGAAATATGCATGGTACAAACAAAGTGACCAGTTGATGCCAAATCAGAAAACTGTTGGGCGTCAATTCAAACATGGGACTAACATCAGACTGAAGGGCTAACTCATTGAAGGGCCAACTCATTGATTTTTACAAAAGTCAGTGATAATCTTCTCATTATGTATCCAAGGGTGTCCTAACCTCTTTTCATTATGGATCGAAGGGTGGCCTAACCTCTTTTCATTATGGATCCAAGGGTGTCCTAACCTCTGTTACGGTCAAATTGGAAAGTATGGTGTTTGATCGAATGAATGCTCTTTTAAGGGGCAATCCTAAGTGCAACAACTTTGTTATCTTATATACATGACCATACAAGGAGAACAAGTGTAAAGTATTCTACTAGGGAGCTTATGATAAGTCATTGTAGCCTCATAAAAAAAAATAAAAAATGCTTGAAAACGTGGGAAGCCTGCTCTATAAAAAACAAGATGCTAAAGCATCAATGGGTTGCATGTTTGAGGACCCATTGATGCAACCATAATTTAGTGTTTTGTGGCCTTCTAGAATTATCGCACATTTAGTTAAATTTGAAAATTCCCAACCTAAAATTACAAGGAAAAGAAAACTCAAGATGGAGTGAAAGAACTAATATAAGGCTAACAGAAAAGGAGAAGACATTACATATGATGGTCTGTGAAAAGAACACTTATGATCTTCTCCATCTCTGTATATCATTTATCTGGCATTTGAATGATAAACCGTTTTTTGTTACCTTATTTACTGATGGAAAAATTGAAAATGGGAATAATTCCAAGGTTGGGAAAACGTTTTCTAGAGTTTATTTCTTTAGTTGCTTTATAGGCTGCAACTATTCTACACGTCCTAACTAAAGGAACAATCATTTATAGTTTTGTTAAAAGAATCTGGATTGCGCAGGAAAAACATTGACCCTTTTGAAGAACCAGAAATTGAAGTTGAGGACAGAATTTGGACTTTGCAAGAAAAGCATTGACCCTTTTGAAGAACTAGAAACTGAAGCCGAGGACAGTTTTGTTTATGAGCTACTTTGTATAGGGAAAGGTAGTTTTTTCTTTAGTGTGTCTACATTGCCAAACTACAGTAATATCTGCAGCACAAAGTAATGGAACATACCTTAAGTCTCAATTTAAATTCAACAACATTATACTACTCTTCAATCTGATGAATAAGGCTGTTCCAAGAACCTGAGTGCTGTCATACAAAAAGCTAGATTTGGTGACAAGTAATATTCGATATCAATTATAAGATAATAAATAATCGTTTACTGCTTAGAAGAATTCATCCTGTAATACATTTCTCGTGTGAAGATGGTTAATGCAATTCTATAGCACCACTACTCAACTATTTCTTGTTGCATGATAAGTATGAGGCGTCACCAAGAGACTTGCAACACAAACAGAAGTGTTATAAAAGTAATGTTGATTGAGAATGGGTAATGCATTAAAATAGTAGGAAAAATTACCGAGGGTGGTTCTGATAATCCAACAAGAAGAATGCAAACGCAAGGAAAATACACCGATTGACTCGGACCGTTAGATTTCAATTTTGGGCAATCTTGGCCGTCATTAAGCACGACTCGTTTTTTAGTAAATTTTAGTTAATTGTCAGTTATGAATACGCCATTAAATCAAAGGTTTTGATGTCCAATGTGTATAAATACGTACATATGTGTTTGAGAGTCCTCGCCAACCGCTGGACGCCCTGTACGAATATCACCCTAAACAACTGGAGGGTCTGGGGGGATTTAATTCAATGGTCATGTTTAATAGTCTAATACATAAAAAAAACTAATGGTTTAATTCATTGTGTTATGTGGTCACAGAGTTTGTACGAAAGAAAATACGTAATATATGTACAATATTTGTACGGGTTTTATACAAGCTTTGTACAAAATTTGTACGGAATTTGTCGACGGCCCCTTCGTGGCCAAGTGTAAAGGCATTACAGTATGGAGACATTCTACTACATATGGGTAAGAATAAAACATCATTCAATGTGCATAATAAAAAGATATAGATCCCTAGAAACTGGAAATATGGATTGACACTAATTTGTTCACATCAACCAGCAAAAAGAGTGTCCTAACTTCAAAGTCTAGTATGAAAAAATCACCTATACTTGAACCTGAACTCTTATTGTCTTAGTGTTTATTGTCTCAACTTTTTCCAGACCAAGTGATTTGAAAGTGCATCAAATGTAAACAGCTTGGAATCATTTCGGTCCTCAATGCGTTGCCATAGCTAGCATCGTGGAAATGCAAACATGAACAACAATCCAATATAAGGAAAACCCAAGTTTGGCCATTGGTTGCCTCATTAGCAACCTTTCTCCAGATATACTGCATCAAAAAGTTTTAATTCTATAAGAACGATTTGCCAAAAACTCTGGAAGTCTGATATAAAAAAGATTTGTAATTGTTGATCTAAAACTTTGTAAGGTGAAGGTAAGACTACCATAACTTTAAGAATTCAATTACCATAGTGTGAAACAATAGTCTATTTATCCACCATATCCATCCTTTATTCTATATATCGAATATGTAAATGCTGACCTGATTAGATGCACACTGAACTTCAGCATTTGTCATTTGATCTTTACACATATTTGATTGCTTGCCTCCATAGTTTGGCCGTGTATCTTTGACTACCAGCTTGCTGCATTCCCTTCTTCCCTAGACCTTATAGATCCATAGGCTACACATTTCTCACATCTTAGAGCGGAAATAGTATCAATTCATTAGATCTTAACCAAATATGCAGACATATTAAGGAAATCAAGCGTAATCACCCAAACTTTCCATCTTCAATGTTGGGAAAATAGATAAACGGAATGATCCACGTACATCACAGGATGCACTCCAGTTACCTGTTCGTCTTCATGATCACTTTGGTGTAGCCAAATGGAGTAAAATAAACAGGGTAAAAACCAACAAGAATCAACAAAAACTTACTAAATGCGATAACGCCAGCCAATGCAGACTTGGAACGACATTATCCAGTGCAGTAAACGGTATGTATTCCCTCCTTTTACCTAAACGGCATGTATTCGTCGGTACTGCCTACCAGCGTTTGCAGCCAAGCTTGGACCGTGTAACCCACATCGAAACTGTTCTGAAGTCAAATGAAAATAGATTGTTCCCTTCGCTATATAAGAGGTAGCACAAATGCCCTTGTGTATGCAGAACTAGGACGAAAAAAACAAATGCCTCAACAAATGATAACATGCACAATGAAGTATCAACGTCAAGCTTCATTTCTTCCTTTGCTCCAATCACAATCATCCCCTGCAACCAAACTCCTA
>JAANSK020282246.1:0-10952 GCA_011763485.2 Isoetes engelmannii | reverse complement strand
TACGGTACGATTTTGCCCAAAAAATACCCCCTCCCTTACACTCACATGTTTTTGACAGGTTCTTCTGAGTGACCCCCTCGGGCTTACTGTCCATGTACTTAGTTCCTTTTTCAATTGTACTTGTCTTATTTATGGAGCTTTTAAAAAATCAACATTGTGTCTTCCATGATCTTTCTTTCAAGTTGTCAACGATGGTTCTTGTGATTTGAACACAACCATGCAGATACCCCAAGAAACAATTTCCAACGGCACTGTAAAAATTGATCATATAACAAAGTCTTATATGTATGAAGGTAAAATGGATTTATAGAATAGGACATGGTGAAACAACAAAGATGCATTTGCTATTTCATCACAGCAACTACTTGGATATTTGTACAATTCTCATGATAGTAATCCAAGAGAATGGTCCGTATCCACCGCTCATAAAAGATTTGATCTGTCATAAAAGATTAGATATGTCGGACAGTAACCACGCGAGATTAAATTTGTATATTTAGCATCATAAGCAGCAAAGAAATTGCTTGAGAGAAAGGAGAGTAGCAAGCAACTGTAATATTCTATGTACAATATGACAACTTTGAGCATTAAAGGGTTTTGTGATGTCATTGCCTAGCTTATTAAGAGTTGGTGTGTAAAAAACAAGTGGTCATGGCCACTATATAAGATGTCTATTTTTAATCTGATACAAACAAAAATCCTGACTGTTTGTTTAAGAATCAAAGAGTTTGATCTACGTAGGAAACATTACAGCACACATGGTGAGTGTCACTCTACAAAGAGTCTTTATCGGTAACTTTTCCCATAGAATTGATTCTCTACTACTGCCATAGAAAGCGACTGTAGATTTCATTTGTAGGATCCCCCTTCTTTCATTGCCAATCTCATAATGTCTCTTAATCCCACTATTTTTTTTCCTGAGTTATTGCAGCTCTTCTTGTGAAATCCCCTATTGTCTTATCCACTGTACTGTGCAGATTCACCTGTAAGAGTTAATTATAGAATCAAGGCCTGCAGAATGACTGCCTCATTTTGTTTTTCTCAATAACGTTGCCAACACTACAAATACAAGTATCCCAATCATACAACAGCAAATAGAACAGCACATGTGCAACATATTTAAAACTTCAATCCAGATAATCCATCTAAGGCTATATACATTAGATATTATCAAACAAACTTGCCAAAGTCTATCCCAATTCAAAGGCATTGGTTTTATATATTATCAAACAAACTTGTCAAATTCTATCCCAATCCAGCTAGGCATTGGTTAAATACACATCCATGTAGACACACTTGCAAGAGCTAATTTATAGAATCGGGGCATGTGGAACAGCGACCCAAAGATGTTATAATATGATTTTTACTCTTTAACTCTTGCCCTTCTTGTTGGTGGTTGAAAGAAGCAAAAAAAAAAAAAAAAACTGAACAACAATCATGACGAGTAGGAAAGGATGAGGAAATTTGCAGGTTGCTAACCTTCTAAGGACTTCCCATATAGCACCTTGAACTGTGTGGAGCCATTAAGCACATGAAGTTCGAGCGTCATGTCTCATAAGAGACAAAGGCAATGTTAGATTTCAAGTTGTTAGAAAGTGTACATCGTGGACAAAAATAGGACCGGCAGCTCAATGTTATATCACTTGATTTGCAAGTACGCTCAAAGTTGTCCATTTGCATCTACTTTGAGATAATCTTTGAGCATGTGATGTCCACTTTGCACTGCTGAAATTTGGCAGGAGTATTTTGCATCGAACCTTTGAAGCATAAGCTTTTGAATAAACTAAATATAGGAGCTAAAGTTTGGTATCTGGTCTGAGACATTGTTCAATATATGTTGCCAATTCTAACAGTCCATCCTTGTATCAGCCTCCTTGTTTTTCTTTGTGGTCATTGTTTGGGAACATACTATTGGGAATGCCATTATTGATGTTTCAAGAAGGTACACTGAATGGGTTTATTAATCATATCTTTATTGTACGTTCAAAAGAAAGACAAAAGATGAGAAGCCCATTATTGGTGTTGCACGAGCTTTTGGAACAATGGAACTTGGCAAGTAGTTGAATATAACATGTTCTACTTTAAGATAGGGGAAAATTCCAAATATACCCTTCAAGTTTGCAAATATTCAAAAAATACCTTCCAAATGAAGAGCAATTTTGAAAATATGGCAATATAGTTTTTTTATAACTCCCAAATTCAAAATTTGTCTTCATAAATATTAAAGATTAGGATAAGATCTTTCCAACATGATCAAATTCATCTAAATTGGAGTTGAAATTAACAAGTTATGCTCATTTGAGTTGTCTTTTATAACAACTTTTCAAAATATTGCAACTTGAAGATTCCAACTCCTTTTTAGATGATTTTACTACAACTAGATATATCTCCCTCTCATCTATAAGTTTCATGAAGGTAACATTTATATATGGTCGATCACAAAAAAGTTATGGCCATTGTTGCCAAATACCTTGTTTCTAGGAGTAATTTTTGAATTTTGGAAAATTTGAGAGGTGTATTTGAAATTTTCCCTTAAGATAATGCCACAAATCTCATTACAGTGGAGATTAATTTCTTTTAGGAAATGCAATGGCATTGCCTACAAGCAGGCAATGTCAGCATATTGGGCAGGAGTATTTAGCTGTGAAGGATAAAAAAATCTTAGATAAGCTAAAATGTAGAAATGGAAGGTGCCATTTGCATCTACTTTGAAATCTAGCATGGTAGACCATGATTTGAAAGCTTAAAAGGCAATTTATGCCATCAAGAAGCTTTTTGTATGACATGCAACTTACTCAGGCTTGTCTAGTCACTTCGTAACTGGTTTAACAGTTTTTTCCCTAACCCCACAGGCAGCCTGAAGTCCAAATTCCACCTTCTAATTACTGAAAGGCCATCTGCATCAAAGCTTTATGCATGATTGTGTAACTAACTGTAAGGGGGATAAAGAAATGCAGGAATGGGAAACATCTAGATCTAATAGCCTTGATTTTGTGGACCAAATTGAAATTGCATGTTTGCTCTGCCCTCTATGATCTCTACAAAAAGCATCTATATAGAATAACAATAATCATGGTTCTTACCAATATTGCAGGCTCTAGACTGCCTAGAGTAGTCAAATATGTAAGTTCTGATGACTTCTTAATAATTGTACAACCAGGGCCTGCAACTGAGAGACACGAAAACATATGAGAGGAGCCCTATGATTCTGGATGCATCTGTGCGGCAACATTCCAGTTTTTTCTAATGATCACGATGGAAATATTGAAAGAAACAGCATTTGGAATTTTTTTATCTTGCAGGTCTAGGCACAACAGCAACAAGATTGAGCAAATAGGATAAAACTATCAAAGGGGGGAAAACTTGCATCCAAAATTAAACAAACATGATAGTAACTGGTCTGCTCAAGCTTTGGTCAGAAACTTGCAGCAAGATCGAACAAATAGGACAAACTGTCAAAGGGGGAGAAACTTGCTTTCAAAATTAAACGAACCTGACGGTAACTGGTCTGCTCAAGCTCCGATCAAAAACCTTCGCTGGCAATGACTAGCAAATCCTTGGAAAAGAGCAATGGGCTAGAGTCGACGCCTGGAGCTGTGCCTCTGCTCGGTTCAACAGTCCGAACTCGAATGCGACAAAGGGCTGCCTGACTGCCCGACGCTCATCTTCGCATCTACACCATCCATCAAACTCCCACAAAATTCAGGCCATTTAGCTATCCCAAACCCCTCCTGGATGCACAGAGTCCACAGCCGTCCATGCAGTATATTCCATCATATTCTACAAATACGGACCCTCTAGTTGTCCCAACCCAACACGCCTAGAATTGCCCTATGAGCAACCCAAAAAATCCAATAATGTGGAAAGTCGAGGTAGGAACATAATGGTTTGAGTGTAAAATTGCAAAAAAATGGATTTTGCTAATAAAACGTTTTTGAAGTCACGTGTATTTGTATCCTAAGGCTGTTTCTGTACAACTTGAAGTGCCCTTGCTGCTTGTTTTATCATTAGAAGGAGGGTTCACTGGTATATCAGTACTCGGAAAACTTTGCAGATCTATGAAATCTTCCTCCTGGACTGATACAGCAGGACCAATTGTTTCATAAAATACATCAAGCATATATGTGGTGGTAAACGCTTCAACATCTTCATATGCCTTTGCCCCAAAATCTCCATCATCACCTGGCCTTGGTATGTTTTTGCCATTAGTTTCTCAACCATGGCCGATGTGATGGTTATATGCATGTCCTATTAGTAGCCTCCTTCTCATCTTTGTACTTAAGCTGCAACTTATCCCACTTATTCCTCAACTATCTTAATTATTCCAAACCAACAACATATAGTCCATTGGCTGCTAGAAAGATTGATATTTCCATTTTGAACCTTATATACCCTCAAAAGAGCAAGCATGGTGGAAATAGCATTATCAGACCAATCTATTGGTGTTTTCCTGCACCAAAACTTTAGAGGTAGGAGTGTATTGCATGGTCAATGCCAAAGAATTGGGAGGAGTAGAGGATGATGCTTCTATCAGCACAATTCCCTCATTTTGCATGGATTGCAGTCCAACTGATCTGCGGGGCTTGAACTAAGATACCAATACAACCACCTTGGAAATTGATCATCTTCTTTTTGGGAGTGCTATAGAGGAATTTATTGTCCTAAGAGGAAGAAAAAGCTTCGAAGTTGTTGGAATAGCAAATCTTGTGACTCTTATCTTTACTTCAACATGTAGATTGATTCGATTCGGATCAGAAAAATACAAAAAAGGGAGAATTCATAAAAATTTAGAAACATGGAAGCTCATAAAGATTATCTGCTCAATAGAATTTGGATTGCAGTCGGACTCACTCAAAATTCGTCGATGAGAAGGCGCTCAAATTTACGATCTGCTTGGAAAAGAATGGAAAGAATAAGAAGAAGAGTTAGATCTTTCAATTGCGCTCAAAACTTGTCAAGTAAAATCCAAGGTAGGAAAAAAAATATTTGTCATCCACACTTAATGGCCTAGAAGTAATGACGACACCTTTAACACCCTTAAGATGTCAAAAGTAGCCCTCTCCCTAACTAATTGTCCCTTGACATGGGCTAGTCCAATAATCCAATAATCTAGGACCTCATTCATATCAACCCTTTTTCTTGAGTAGGCCCCTTGGATTTATATTGAGGCAATGATTAACACCCCATAAAACAAACAAGGTGCAAAGCACTACAAATTTCCCCAGAATGCCATGGGCAAACGAACAACATACATATACAATACAATGTAAGTAAGCTTCTCTCCCTCCCTCCCTCCCTCTCTAGTTTCTCTTAGGTCGGCCACATGACGATTTTTTTTTTTTTTTTATCTCTCGTGCTATATGAGGAGAGATAACTTGTATACTGTATAGCATGAGAGGCCATGAAAGATAATAATCTCTGAGCACCTAACAAGGCCAGTTAAGGGCAAAGAAAGATAACCTGGACGGATCTTCCTAGTTAAGGCTTTCCGGAGACCCTTTTTCTGGAATCCTCTGCTTACGATGCTGCCTGTGCTCAAGCTTGAACAGACCTGCACTAGAGCTTGAACAGGGTTGCACTGGAGCTTGTTTCTGTTTTTACTTTGCTCTCTTTCTTACATTTTGTCCTAATTTGAGAAGTTTTATTTGCATGATTTCGAACCTGGGGCATGGCTATGGCAGAGTAGAAGCTCTGAGCTTGACCTTGGACATGATTGCTTGTTCTTTTCCGGAGTTGCAGCACAACTTATCGATTCTCACATTCTACCATAGTGAAAGAAATTTTGTAACCTGCGTTAAAGTGAGAAAATGGAAGCCTGTTGGCCGGATTTAGATCATATTTTTTGATTTGTAAAACGTTGATTGAACCCAGTTAAGAAAATGAAGACACTGGCAACCACACCTAGTTTTATAAGGGACCAGGTCACCTGGCTTATTCCTAGGCCCAAAAGACACAAATTCCCAACCATTGGTTGGAGCAACACTACTTCAGAATAGAATAGAATAGAATAGAATAGAATAGAATATAATAGAATAGAATAGAATTTTTATCGTCCACGGAAGCCAGTTGGCCGATGGGACCTGTACAAAGAGAAACATCAAGCACATTACAGCCCGGGTGAAAAAACCCCCTGGGGGAAAAACCGTGGCCACAATGGGTCTGCTGGTATACCAGCCACGGAGATGCCATCACAAGCCACGGAGATGCCTTTCGGCCATGACCTCTTGAAGATACGAACCAAGATTTCTCACCGCCATGAATGATCCACGTAGACTCATTGTTGGCATGCATGCGTTTGAATATTATGAAGTAATAGCCAATTCAAGTTTAGCCGGTAGCTATGTTAAGAACTATACGATGCTTGGCTGCCCATACTATGAACAAACTCCAAATTCCTGAGGATGTTTGCAAAAGTACATGCCTCCAAGAATGTTAACTTCAGCTCATATCGGGCAACCCAACCCTTGAGCACCTTGTTTAAAATTTCAAGGGGAAATACCTACTAAACTATCTATAATATATACCATACAAAATACATGTAACATGCCAACGGGACTTTTCAACCACACAACAAGAATGCATCCCCCCAAGGCAGTGGCCGATTCCTGTATCAGAGGCGATCGAATTCGGAAATCCCTTGTCTCGCATTTTGATTCTTCCCCTTGTAAAAAAGTCCGCAATTTTGGTCGATGGCATAGCTTAAATACCCCTCTCTCTGAATTTAATCCGGCTCTCACACTTGTAACGGGCCAAAGCTTTCGTTGGCGGCAGACTGGCCCTTCGATATATACAGGTGTTATTGGGTCTTTTCTATTTTCTTTGGAACATAAGGAAGATGATACGTTTTTTTATTTGCATTCATCTTCTGAAAATGTTACTGGTGAAGAAAATACTGAGCTGAAAGCGGAGGAGGTTTTGAGAAATTACTTAAATCTCGATATTTCTTTGGAGGCTTTGTATAAGAAATTTTCTCAGGCAGATGTCAGATTTGCAGCTATTGCCCCTTATGTGATTGGATCTAGAATGTTGAGACAAGATCCTTTAGAGTGTATTTTTCAGTTCATTTGTTCTTCCAATAATAATATCCAGCGCATTACTAAAATGGTTGACTATTTGGCAAGTTTTGGCCCTGAATTGGGTATTGTGAATGGTTATACCTTTCATGCGTTTCCAACATTAGATGTCCTGGAAGAAGTGAGTGAAGAGCAACTTCGTATAGCAGGTTTTGGTTATCGGTAAGCAATTTCTTCATTTTCCTTTTCTAAAAAATGTAAGCATCACTTATTTCTTCTGTTTGAGCAAGGAAAAACTCAGTGAAATGGTACTCAGTGAAATGGTCTTGCATTATTTTAGGAATACAATGAGGCATAACTGTTCAATTGTTCTCTATAAAGTCCTTTTTGCTATTAGGCTAGTATGCTGGTGGACTATCCTAATTGTTAGATAGGAAGAGCATTTTAAGTACTTGTTTCCTAATATTACCATGTATACTATAGATTGGTTTAGTCATCTCTAAGACTGTAGACGTTCGCATATAAATATTAACATTCTGAATTTTAGTTTCTGTCTTCTTACTTGTTTTGTAGCAGATGGCTAAACCTTCTCTAAAATATGATCTCTGTCTAGTTTTGTATTTCCTTCCTAATGGCTGCTGTTTAAAGCTCTCTTTGGTTGGCTTTGCCATTTAGAAGAACGTCCATTAGAGATCGAGGTGATTTCCCCTGATTGGCTTGTCAACCATCTATTCTTCAAAAGGTTCGCTGGTCCATCAAAATTTCCTGAGAGGGAGAGATAGTTTTGCTTGTAATTCGATATCAGACATTGCAATATCTTTGGAAATTTTTGTGAGACTTTATAACAGAACATTTACTTGTCCTTTTGCACTTATAAATCATGGTCTTATCCAGTAATGAGAAATGAAACTCAATGTATGCATGCTCTGTCAGTTATATTAAGGATTGCTCGTAAATTTCTTTGCAAGCTTGCTGTGTCTACATAATGTTATGCATTTACTGTGCAGCCATGCTTATTCCAGGCTACTGAATTATAAAGAAGTTAACATTTCTCTTACTACTGTTATATGCAATAGTTTTTCATCTGTATGAAAAGAATTATTATGATGACAAAAGTTATAAAATGCAGGGCCAAATATATAGTCAGTACAGTGAGGGCCTTGCAACTAAAAAAAGGTGGTGGGGCAGAATGGTTATACTCTCTGCGAGGTTTACCTCTGCAGGAAGCAATAGATGGCCTTTGTCTGCTGTCTGGCGTTGGACCAAAGGTGGCAGCATGTGTTGCACTCTTTTCTCTGGACAAACACCATGCCATCCCCGTGGATACTCATGTTTGGCAGGTAGTATAAGTTTATCACCCATGTTTCTTTCAACCGATTCTAATTAGGTGAATGCTGATGACAGATTGCTGTACGTTACCTCACGCCAGAACTAGCAGGAAAGCAACTTTGTTCAAAATTGCACCATACTGTTTCAGAAGCATTTGTGAACAAATTTGGGGAATATGCTGGTTGGGCACATACAGTTCTTTTCATTGCTGAATTGTCATCTTTCCAAGAAATGCTACCTTCACATCTTCAGTTTTCAAGAAAGAATAAAGGTAGCAAGAGTTAAACAAAATGAGAGACATTCTAACATGACGACGCAACTAATAGAAGAGTTCAATGGCATTCAATGCCAGCACAATGTCATGTGATCAAGTGAAGGATAGTCCAGATTACTTTGGAAAAAAATTTAGACAGCTTCTTATATCATAAGTCAGCACGTATCTGCAATGCCATCCTCATTCATGTTGCAATCCATGAATCTGTAGATTGCAATATGCCATGTCTTGGATACAACTGCAGATGATTGAGTAAGCTGGACATAATTGAACATAATATCCTTTTGTAGTGACATAACTGGACGTAATATTCTCTTGGTACGTGGGAGTTGTTTTGGGTACCATGCATAACATGCGCAATACAGGACAATGAGATATATTCTTAGAAATATTGCACCTCGCTGTGCACAGAATTGTATACCTAACTAAAGCTCTACTTTCTGACTAGTTTGAGAAGTGCTTTTGGTTTCTATTCAGAACTTCTATTACCATTGTATAAATTTCTGGGTGTAACTTTTGAGTATGGTACAGCCATGGTTGTTGGTCTTTGAGTGTGAACATATATCCTCTTGTTGTGATCAAAATGTGCTATAAACGATGCAGTGTTCACTGCCATGAGTTGTTTTGAACACGAAGTTAATGAATAAATTGTTTGGATGTCTAAGAAGCAGACTTTTGCTATGGAGTAGAGAAAATGTCCATTACACTTTATGAGGACGTCTCCTCCAAAAGCTTTTAACCTATGATTTGACAACTATGCTAGAGGAGCTTTTCCCTGCTCTTTCCAATTTTGCATCGTAAGTAAATATGCGAAGGGAATATACAAAGTGCATTGACAACGTTGTTCTGCATGCCATATCAATTAAATCTAGGGAAAAACTACAAAATACAAACTACAAAATGCCTTATGTTTCGACATATTTCACCAGATACCCCTAATTTTTTATAAATTCACCAAATGGCCCTTGGTCAACATACTTTGTATTTTGCATTTTTTCAAATACCCTTAAGAAAATCATTAATTGCTGAAATGCCCTTTACGTTCCCCAAAATGCTACTGAGACCTGTAACATGGAAAAACCTTCTGGTAGTGTGGTGCAAGAGTGCTCTGCTACGAATGCTTGGAATCAAATCGCTTTACTATCAAATCATTCACAATCAAACTACTCTCAAATCTTTCACAATCAAATCTTTCACAATCAAACTCTAAATCGTTCACAATCTTCTCAAAGTAGCCCATGTTTCTTTGCATCCAAATCGCTTCTTCCAAATTGGGGCTTCTAAACTCGCTATGCAAATCGTTGACAGGAAATCGGTGAAGAAATCATTGCTGGAGAATCGCTGTTGAAAATCGCTGAGGGAAATCACCGTCGAGATCACTGTTCAAAATCGCTGATGGAAATCGATGGGAAAAATCGCTATAGGAATCACTGTTAAAAATCGATGAACTAAATCGCTGATGGAAATCGATGAGAAAAACGGCTGAATCTGTCGCTGCTGTCGTATTTTTTTTTTCCCTATAGAAGATAAAACAATACAGTAGCAAAAAGCGATTCGTTGCAAAAAATGTATAACAATACAGTAGCAAAAAGCGATTCGTTGCAAAAAATGCTTTGTATGAAATACCAAAAATACAGCGGCATTGAATCTATATATAATACTAAAGCCATAAGAGGATAGAGTGCGCGCGTTTTGGTCCCTTGATTTTTTTTTTTCATTTCCCTCCGTCGGATTATCAGTTTCGTTTGAGGAGGCGTGCCGCTTCAAATGTCGGGATGGCACAGCGAGCTTTTTTTTTTCTATTCCGGCTTGCTCCCTCCTAAACTACTTGCGAGAGTAAAGGTAAAGCGACCTTCTTTCTCCAGACTTCGTGTTTTCTGCCCTATGCATGTTTTCAGGCAATTAAAGGCGTTGCAGATGTTCACCATGATGTTTTCTGCCCTTTGATGAGTGAAACCGTGCCATTTTTTGTTGAACTTCGCCTGTCAAGATTTTGCAATCCGGCTTGGGATTGACGGATTCAACGATTTTTTTGAGCTTTCCCTGTATGGACTTGCATTCCAGCAATGGTGGAGCTGCATAAGGACTATGGTTTTACAGATTTATTTATTGCTTAGGGATGGACCGTCAAAGGGGATAATTTATTTAGGGATCGAGCAAGCCAGTTCGTAGCAAGGAGCAGATTTGTGTATATGCCAAGATTGTAATGTTGATATTTGAGTTCTAGCCCATGATCAAAGCCTGTTGTTCTAATGCATCGTTTTTTTGCAGGCTTTGAATGTTTTTAACTTCTAAAGACATGTACTCATGGAAGCTCCACTGATGATACAAACGGA
>JAANSK020282235.1:0-10953 GCA_011763485.2 Isoetes engelmannii | reverse complement strand
ATTGTCTAGAGCTTTTTTGGTCTGCAAAATATGAAATATGTTGATTTAGTTAAAATGCCTTGAAGAGCTTTTCTGGTTTGTCAGAAAAGATTTTATAGCATGCCTGATAGAAGAGAAATGTGCTGAAGTGCAACAGATCACGCCTACAAATATTGTCAAAACTCATGTTTATAGCATCTTTCTGTATGCCTGGTACTGCAAACTTGGAAGAAGAGTCAATACATCAGAGACAATAGATTACAATAATTCCACAAAGTATTCACAATATATCTTTTAGAAAAGACTCGAACCTGGTGCTCCAATATTAATTCCTAAAGTGCAGCAGCGACAGTGCTCAAGAATGGCATATTGCCGGAATATGCAGATAACGTAAACATGAAGGTTTCTTGTTTATTGAGTAGAAAAACAAGCCTTCAGAACATACAGGCTGCTGTTAGGAGTAAATGCAATCAGAGCCTCTTCCCCTTCTTGGAACTTGCAAATGCACAGATATGCATAGTCTCTATCAAATTCAGCAAATACAGCAGTACAACAGTAGTTGTAGATTCTTGTCAGCGTGAGATGATGGAGTGTTGGGGTATGGCTGTCTCTTTGGGGCAGTTCACTTTCCTCTTCACTTGCTTTGTAATCTTATCATTCTCTTAAATTATTGGGATTAAGTTCTTCAAAAAGAAAAAAAAAAAAGATTCAATAAATATAATCAGAAACCAGATATAACAGGAAATGCAACTTTAATAAAACCTCTACTACAACAATGACTCCTTTCAGTGATCAAAGCAACACCAAACCAACAAATATAGCATAAATTTGTACCCGTATTGGCGTGAGTGGCCAGAAAATAGGACTTGAAGCAATTTCGGAATCGTAGCATGCATATTGAGATGCTACACATCCTCCTGCAGCCAGAAAATGGAAAACTTCAACCTCTACCTCAGAGGATCAAAGAATACGGAGATAAAAAATATAGCATATAACGGGGCTTCAACAATCTCGAACGACAGAAATTTACAAGCACATGATTAAATGCATGAATCTTTTTTTATTGAAGGATGTCAGTCTATTCATCATCACATCACGATTACATTCTACTTCACTTTATTCTACAGATTACATGGAAGCCAATGCACTCCTAGGCACAATCATTCCAATTCTATGCTAGGAGCTGCTTTGCATGTGATTATCCATTATATATGGCAGGTTTAAGGTCTCTACCACAGGACCAACTGATCATACTTGAACCCGTGACCTCGAGGCAATGGAATTTTAAGGTCCCCATTACTAGACCGATATTGGCCAGGTTTGAATCCGTGACATCAGGTGTGGCAATTTAAGGTCTTGCCACTAGGCCATGTCCCGAAGGACTTTAAATGCATGAATCTGTAAAACGCCGTGGCAGCTTCTCTGCTGCTTGCATCTATCACCATGTGCTCCGTTAAAGATGAAGAAACCAATTGCCATATCATTACCTAAATAGTACCCGGAGAAAAGATATAGGAAGCAGAATGGTTAAGAGTTAATCCTTTATAATGCATAAGACCCAAGACATCAATCTCAGCTTATTAAGTTACTATACCCTTTCCTAGCCTTCGAGATGCCAACAACGAGAGTTGAGAATCCAAAAACCCCATTAAACCAAGCTTTACAACTGGGAGCCATTGTGGCCATACAAACACGATGGACAAATAAAATTTTAAGCAGAGCTCCTTCTCCAAAAAATCTTGCCCATGTATTCAAAATGCCATTTGAACAATCAAGAGGCACTATACATGCCAGTGCGATCGATTTCAAAATCTTTAATCTTTACTATGTAGGTACCTTGAAGCATGGCATGCCAGATCTGGCACCGCCTCTCCCGGCCATTTACACATTTTATCCCCAAAACCCAAATTCCAAACCAGACAAAAAATTTCCCGATTTCTGGACTATCGATACTTTTTATCGGCTGTCAGAATATTAAAAACCTTAGAAGAATAACCTTAAAAAAAACCAATTCTTTTTTCTCCAAACCCGAAAATCCAAATTTAAATAATAGATAATTCCTTTAGTTGTGGAGCTTCTGCTATAGCTACTATGGTACTACCACACAAACAACATTAACTAGATCATTCTAGTCATGAAAGAGAACTGGACGAAGTTTCATTGCTCATCTAATGGCAGGTGATGTTTAGTTACTCTTATAATTAAGAAGTAAAATCACACTAATTGATTTGAAGTAACGTTCGTAGATGCTAAGCATGCACACATAGTATGATGATGCTTTCAAATCACATTCAGATAAGATTACTTCATTGGTTTGGGATTTAGCAATGAAATCCAACAAGAAAAGGTCAATATTGGGTCAATTTACAAAAGACAAAGTCACATGTATAAACGCAAGGCATAAAGTGTGTATCGTAGAGAATATATCTTTATTTAAAAAACGGAAAAACTGGGAGGAAACAGGAAAGCCCTGTCCGGGGCCTGTGCACGGCAGGGCATCGAGAAGGCTATTCCAAGTGCAGATTAGCTCCATTTTGGCAGAGTAGATGGAGCTTCCGAAAGTCGGTATTGTTTATGACCACCGGATGTGTGCCCATGCGTGTCCAGATGATCCAGATCATCCTGAAACACCTGAAAGAGTTACCTCCATCATAGACCGTTTGGAGTCTGTCGGAATATTGGAAAGGTAAGCTGTAGAAAAAGTTGAATTTTTTTTCTTGTTTGATTGAATCTCCATGCCTAAACTCCATAACCTTTTTCCCGAACCTGTAGATGTGTTCGTGTAGAAGCTAGGGAAGCAACTACTGAGGAGTTGGCTAGTGTACACAGTGAAAAACACATTGCGCTCATGAAAGCTATAAGCAGCAAAACCTATGGGAAAGGAGGGAGGGCAGCTCTAGCTCACCGGTATAACTCCATTTATTTCAATGAAGGATCATCACAATCTGCACTTCTCGCAGCTGGCTCTGTTGTGGAGGTGGGTATAAATGCCTTTAGCATAAGTATCTTTTCGTCTTTATATAAATGGACTGGCTTTTACTGTCCAAGTAAAAATCTTTTCATGATGGCCAGTTTCACATTTTTGGAGTTAGTCACATACCTTGGATCGAGTGTTTTCAAATTACCCAAGTGTCAGTAATCAGCCATTCTCTTAGCATGCATCGTAATGGTGGTGAACGTCAACTCTTTGGATGTGGCCAAATAGTTTTTAATTGCTGCATTGAGAAAAATGGTAATTATTCTGGGGATATCAAAGATAGATGTAAGGACTTTTTGGATTATTTCTGTTAAAATAAGAGCTTCTGCAGGTCAGATACTTGTTGAAGTTGCATTCATCTTGCTGGTGCCAGTTTAGAATTGAGAGGTGTTTGGACTTGAGTTGATAACGTGAGGCTAGATGGATTGCCAGATTAGAAACGATTTTCTGCCACATCGACTAAAATGATCTAGCTTCAAAGGTTAGGAAAAGCTCATCTGATTTGATTTGTAATTGATACGCTTGGGTGCTCCAAGAGGTGTGATAAGATCTATAGAAATCTGGCATAAGGAAGATACATACATTGAATGCAACTGCAACCAATAGAGATCTTAGGTTTGTTATTATGTATATATATTCGATTTCTCGATGAAATGATTATGAATTTTCTGTGCACCATAAATGCTGCTAGTTGTATTTGGAGTAAAAGAACGATTGCCTAGCTTTTCCTTATGCTCAATTTCAATTAGTACTATCAGATTTGGTACGTCCTTATTGAGCTGTTTTCTTGTAAATGGCATTCTACTTTTCTCAACAAGATTAACTTCAGAGTTGATGAGGTTCAAGAGAAAGAACGATTGCCTACCTATTCCTTATGCTCAATTTCAATTAGTACTATCAGATTTGGTACGTCCTTATTGAGCTGTTTCCTTGTAAATGGCATTCTACTTTTCTCAACAAGATTAACTTCTGAGTTGATGAGGTTCAAGAGCTGCTAGAATTATTTTGAATAAGGTAGTTCATTATGAGTCGCTACATTTTCCTCCTAGATAATACAGTTGCATTTTTAGGGGTACTTGCAGGATCTTAGCCTTTAGTCCATTCATCTCATAACTTATGTTATTGTTTTATCAACTCCAGTTATCACTTCATGTGGCTAAAGGTGAGTTAAGTGCGGGAGCTGCTGTAGTGCGACCACCAGGGCATCATGCTGAGGCCGACGAAGCTATGGGATTTTGTTTGTTCAACAATGTTGCCATTGCAGCTCATATTCTTGTTCACGGCAAGGTATTTTCTTATAGGACGCGTTTCTCTTCATAAATTTGTTTGTGACTGGTGAATCCAGTACAAATTTTCTCCTCCATATTGTAAGACAGATGTGAAAAAGTGTGTGAATGTTGGTGACTCTTTAATTTAAAAAATGTTCAGTCTGTATGCATGTTTCGTTCTATACTGGATTAACACGAAAATTCAGAATTCAAGAGAAGTTCTGTAGGTTGCGTAGGCGCAAATTTTTTGAAGTAGAGGTAGCATTTTAACGAAATACATAGACAGCTAAATTAACCATGTGACTAACAAGCAAACAACTGGCCATGTCTAATACTAGCAAGGACCAAGAAATCTTACAACTGCCTTCAACCAAAGTAAATCCCACTTTTGAAACATCTGTAATTGACTGCTCCTTGAGTGCATGGTGGTCTTATTCTACTCATAGCCCTGTTTGAAGATTTGAGTGCATGGCGGTCTTATCATACTCATAGCCCACTTTGAAGATGTTTTTTACATAATAATATCATCTACTAGAAGCTTTAAGACTTAGGTAAGTCCCCTGTGTGGTGTGATACTATATCCACGGGGCACGCTAACAAAATATGGTTTCCATTCTATTCCTCTCCATTCTGGCACTTGACATTTTGTATTTGCTGCAAGTATAGAAAGGCACATATGCATATTCATTTATTTATCTACAAATTCTATGCCAATAAGTCCACCAGCATTGAATGCCTATTGTTTACATGCTTTGATTCAGGCAGTTACAGGAGTGAAACGGGTGTTGATTGTCGACTGGGATGTGCACCATGGCAATGGAACACAACATATGTTTTGGAATGATCCCCAGGTGTTGTACTTCTCTATTCATAGGTATAGCATTAGTTCCTTTCTGTTCCTTATTTTTTAATTTAAACTCTTAAGGGCAATGTCTTGTCACATCTTCTTACTCAGTATCAGCTTTATTATGCTCATATAATGAGTAATGTGCTAAGTTCAAGGGGTATAACCTTTTTACCACAAAAACCTTGCTTGGGAAGCCTTTTTAGATTAGTTGTCGATCAGATCAGCATCTACAAGGCTGGCATGTATGATGAAGGCTATCTATGGAAGACAAGCTATGCTGCCCCCCATCCCATCACCGTTTTTTCACAGGAATGACATGGGGGATGGTTGTCTAATTCCCTCCCTAGGGTGTCTAATCTCTGAGTTGATATAAATCTTTTTTAGCATATTTCAAAGGAATGTACGTTTAATTGCATAAGATCTGTATATTTTTCTACGTTGTCATTCGTTAAGCATACAGCTTAGTTCACATAAGCTTTATACATAGCAGATATGATTATGGAGGATTTTACCCTGGAGGAGATGATGGTTATTATGATAAAATTGGAGCATCTGAAGGTGCTGGATATAATATCAATGTTCCTTGGCCACATGGTGGGTTTGGAGATGGCGACTATCTGGCAGTTTGGGAATATCTATTGATGCCAATAGCAAAGAATTTCAATCCTGATATTGTTTTGGTTTCGGCCGGATTTGATTCTGGTAAGGCACCACTTTCTGCTTTCCTTCCGTCTAGGGTGTTCTGACAACGTACCTGGTTTTGTTCAACATCAGCTGAAGGGGATCCTCTAGGTGGTTGCAAAGTCACACCATACGGCTACTCTCATATGATGCACAAGGCAGTGTGATGTGTTATTTTGTATCTGTGAAATTCTGTAGCAAAATTGACAGTGTTGTTTACAGTTGATGGAACTGGCTGGAGGGAAAGTTGTTTTGGCCCTTGAGGGTGGCTATAATCTTCATTCTATTGCACATGCATATGATGCATGTCTTCAAATTCTTCTTGGCGAATCTCCAATTGAATCTCCAAGAATCTCACAACCATTGGGGATAACTTGGTGCCTCTTAGAGGAGGTTATGTTCGTTCAGAGCTAGCTCAACTTCATCTTACCAATTATTTGATGTTCTTTACAGACTTTTCTTACTATATATATGTTACTTAGATTTCCAGCTTTTGTGTTGACAGATACGTCAGGAGATTTATAGCTATTGGCCCTGTCTAGGAAAGAAAATTGAGATTGGTTTTGTTGAGATTGAAAGTAGTGAGAAGGCAAGATATTTTCCCATATGCATTTACAGCTTCAGAAATAATCATTGAGAGTATGCATGTTGCTATCTTTCCCAGGAGGAAACATTTGAGAGCATTAGTAGTGATGGGGAATGTCAAGAAGCTTATAGCAAACAGCAAGAGAACTGGATTACGACAGAAGCCAAGACTATTTTTGAACATGAAACATCATGTGGAGAGCTCGTTGTTCTTCTTGACCAATTAGAAGTGTCTGCAAAAGACAAGTCGACATTGTCCATTGAGAGAAATGAATTTACTGTTTCCGAAGCAAATGTAGAAACGCAAGACCCCTATGTTTGGTATGCATCCTATGGTTCAAATATGTGGTATCCCCGATTTATGTGCTATATCCTTGGGGGCCAGGTGTGTCATCCTAACAAGATGTTTATCTACTTTTTTTAGATACTAAATACATTAATGCATTCCATAGGTTCCTCCGATGGCTCGTCCTTGTGCTGGTGCACGAGACAGAAGTCTCCCGGTGGAGAGTGAGTGGCTTGTTGTCCCTCATAGGTTGTTCTTTGGGCACACAGAGACATCAACCTGGGGAAAAGGGGGAGTTGCATTTCTGCATCCAACGCCTTGCGAAGATGGCTTATCGAGTCATATCCGTATTTACAAAATTAAGTAAGTTTTCATCCTGAATATTGCAAAAGATATATGTTTGTTGTCCTGCGATATAGTTCGCTCACTTCAGTAATCTGATGTAATGGTTATGATTCGTTATGCAGATTGCAACAGTTAAATGATTTGTTCTCTCAAGAAAACCGGATGGAACCAAGTGACTGGAAGACATGGTTGGATACATCACATATAGAAGCCCTCAGGAAGGGTGATCAACGTAGCATTGAATTGATTAAGGACTGCTGGTATGGAGCAATGATATACTTAGGTGAAAGGGGTGGACTTCCAATTT
This sequence comes from Isoetes engelmannii, assembly GCA_011763485.2. Lineage (NCBI taxonomy): Eukaryota > Viridiplantae > Streptophyta > Lycopodiopsida > Isoetales > Isoetaceae > Isoetes > Isoetes engelmannii. Next base: position 3,678 of record JAANSK020282235.1, on the reverse strand, counting down.
TGGCAATTACGTAAGGCCTGTAATACATTAAATTACATGTACATTTTTGGCACATCTTAATAGCTTGATGTTCTGATTTAGGTGTTGTTCGTTTGACATCAACAATTTCGAAGAAAAGGTGCATCCAATTAATCCGCCATCCCCAACATATGCAGATGTTATATTGAGGGGCCTTACTGAGGGCAGAAACTTGTCTAAAGAAGAAGCAGGTTCATATATCGATCTACGATCCACTTTCTAATTATGTAGAAAAAATACCAATTAAACATGTCATATTTATTCTATTATTACAACGAAAGGATGTTTCAATCCTATTAGCAGACATGTGACATATAAAACTGCATTAACATCCTTAATTATACACAACATGCTAATTGTTAAAGTAGTTTGTTATGTCATTCTTGCAGCAGAAAATACAGAATCCTAAATTTTGGCAACTCAGCCGCCTTCTCTTTTTCTTTATAAAGACAATTCGGCCTTCTTTTGCATCTTCATTACGAGAGGACGCCTTAAAAACACTCTATAGTTCTACTAGAAAAACTGCCTAGTCTTGTTGGGCTTTTCCGATAAGGGAAGGTCTGCTTGACCCTCCGGAATAAGCCCAGAGGGTCTTTGCCCTAACGTAAAGGTCGGCTGGGCCCAATCCAACTGTGTTACGTGTTCAACGTGCAGCAGTTTAAAACAGAAAGAAGGGTGAAAAAGATACAAAGTTGAGTGAGAAGACAGAATGCTTGTATGCCTCTTTTAGAGATAGAAAGAATAACACGTGTCATTTCCTTAGTGGACAGGATGGCCGGATTGGCCCAGCCGTCCTTTACGTTGGGATTAAATTCGAAAATTAATAAAGATATAGTTAAGAATGTTAATTAGCATATATGGTCGTTTGTTATAATGGAAGTTTAACATTGTCCTTATCTGAAAGGTGAGGTTGATAGCAAGCGGATGAGCTCCGCATTCTTCGGGCGTCAGGATAAGCGCATCTCCTTGGCGGATATGGCAAGAGAATCTGGTGGAGAGGTTCCCCAGGCCTCTCCAGATGCTTCGACCAGGGCTTTGCCCTTTGATGATGTGAGTTTAGCAGATATGCACGACCTGCACGACACCTTCAACAGGTCCATGGGAGCTCTGTGGCATCTCCCTCTGAAAATTGTGTGCATGGGCTGGCAGAACAAATAGAGACAGACATTCGGGAGGCTAAAAACTTTTTCGGGGCAATTTCTGCAGAGGTGCATGGGCCACAAACTGCTCCTCACGTGAAAGGAAATATTAACACGTCTTCACCTTTACTTCCTGATAAAAGCAAGAGACCTGGGGATTGCTACCTCGTTCCCGATCTGGTGTGCCAAGGACAGGAACTTATGCCTACTCTTCTGCTGAGCCTCGTTCTGCCTGGAAAACCAATGACTCAGTTCATCGTGTGACTCATCCAAGTTTCAGTGACTGGCTTAAGAAGGACATGCCTTCCCACAAAAGTGATAGAGTCTCCGAAGCCATCTCCTTTGTTCGCAAAGGCAATAAGCAGGACATCATGAATTCATAGAAGGGTGATGCTCAGCATGTTGCTTCGCCCACGCTCGGTGACATTGAGCAGGCCCCATCAGGGGGGCGCTATGGGGATGCAGTGGTGGTTTAAATTGACCAAGATGAGCATATGAAGTACATTGAGAATTTAGTGGCGTACTCTGTTATCGGCTAACGGAGTGGAGGCAAATATGATATCAGAAGGATCTCCAGCTGGCTAAGTTCTCTTTTGCGTAGAAATCACATTTCCTCTCAGAGCAAAGATTCCTTGTTGGTTCCAGATTCTTGACCTGCGTCCTGACCTGCTTGCACCCTCCTTCCTCAAGTCGATTGCAATTGCTCTTGGTGTCCATATTGCACACTCTTTATCCATCGGTGCAAAGGTATGCGTGGCGCTACCAATGGACAAAGAAATTTTAGAACAAGTTGTCATTCAAAGTGGCTTATTTTTCTCCTACTTCAAGTTGCGTCTGTTGAATGTTGCTGACCTCTCTCGCTGGTTTCCCTCTTTCAAGCTTCCAGTCTCTGCTTTGAGTTCTTTTCCTCCCAAAGCCGCTTTCGTCTCTCCTTCTACTTCCTCTAGGAGCTCTGCTGTGTCCCCTCCTTCGTCCCCCATGTCTGCTCATCCCTCCTCTTAGTCTGTCACTCTGCAACCCTCGCCACTCCCGGTTCATCAAGTGGCATTGACACCAGTTGCCCAATCTCCTCGGCTGCCAACAATGCCAGCGACCATCTCTCCTTCTTCGCCATCACCAGTTCAGTAGGATTGGACTGAGGTTAGGCCGAGGTGCCAGAAGCGCACTTAGCATATTTCTTGGGCTAACCAGATTGACGATGCTCATCTGAGCTCTGGTGTCGCGGATGATGGACTGTTCAGGTTCTGCTTCAGACAATTCTCTTGAGGGAGATGTCGCGATGCAGCCAGTTGATCAGCTCGCGATGGTTGTCTTTGATGGTTCATCTTCACTTGTGCATAAAGCCGCGAAGAGAAGAAAAAAAAAAGGTGTGCTTGATCCACTGTCTTTGAAATGAATGGCCTAAGTTGGAATGTAAGGGGCCTTAAGTCCTCCTCCACTAAGGACTAGAGCCGCACAGGTAGTTAGGAGTTTGGCTCCGCAGATTCTTTGTTTGCAAGAGCATAAGTGTCATAGAGGTTCTGTGGGAAGCTTATTGAACATCATGGGACGTCAGCATGTTGGTGCAGCGAGCATTTCTGGCAGATCCCATGGGGGTATCTTTATTTCATGGTCTTTGAATACTATGGTGGTTTTCACGGCTAAAGATAAGTAGGATAGATGGTCAACAATCAAGTGGATGCATGATGCACATGAATGGGGCATTGTTAATATTTATGCTTCTAATGTTCCTAGACAGCGGGCATCCATGTGGGCCTCTTTGAGGAACACGATGAAGAAGTGGGGGGAGAATGTTGCGTGGTTGCTCCTTGGGGATTTCAATATAGTTGAAGACGCACGGGACAGGTTTGGTGGTGGAAAATAGTTTCAGGTTTTGAAAAAGAACAATGGCATAGGTTTCTATTTGAGCATGGTTTTCTTGAGATTTTAGGAGATGTTGGGTTCACTTGGTCAAATGGTGCTCAAGGGGAGCTGAGAGCTGCAGCCCGGCATGATAGGTGCTATCGTCCAATTCTTTTTCCCTTTCTGCCGTCATTTTCCGGCCTCTTGCTCCTTTGCCCTAGCCGCCTAGTCGCCTGCATTGAGATGAAGATGTATGTAATCCAGCTTGTTTTGCCACAGCAGGAGGCAGAGTAGACCTTCTTCCAAGATTCAGCAATTTGCATTCAGTTTATCTCTTCAATCAACGATCCTTAATATCAGGTCTTGCTGCATTTTTGAATGCTTTCAAATAGACATGTTCCTTTGAATATCAAGATGCTCAAATAATATGTTCTTTGAATATTAGATCTCTCAACTCATATTGTCTGTTGCTTCAAATATCACGCTTATAAGTGTATATTTTACTCTTTCTAGATGTCTTTGGTTCTCTCTGCATCGATTTGGCATGGATGGCATAATAAGGATCTTGTATGCGGGCCAAAATACAGAGAGAGGCATGCAGATTCGAAGAAGAAGAAGAAGAAGAAGAAGAAGAAGAAGAAGAAGAAGAAGAAGAAGAAGAAGAAGAAGAAGAAGAAGA
>JAANSK020282224.1:0-10953 GCA_011763485.2 Isoetes engelmannii | reverse complement strand
TCGAAAAAGGGAGGTGATTCCGGAGGCCGGTAAAAACACCTCCGGGATCACCGAAACCAGGGTAACATTATCCTCACTTTTTGCCATGACCAAATAAGACTAAGAAAAATCTAGATCTTATGTAGCTATGTAGCTTCTAGAAATATCTAGATCTTATGTAGCTATGTAGCTTCCTGGCTAAGGAATATCTAGATCTTATGTAGCTTCTTCCTAATATGTGTAAATAATCTTAATGTCTCTAAAAGCTCTATGTTGCTACAATTATCAGCTTTTTCTATGGGGAAACGCAAAAGAAAACACATAGATGATCAAAGTGGCATGTACATTATATTTATGTGCAATTTCTTTGACCTCTTGATGTCTCTACTTAAGCTACTACTGTTGCTACTTTAGGGCAATCCAATCTGAAATCATTTTTTGTGCATAACAAAAGTGAAGATGGTCAAAATGATGAGAGCTTAAGGGCCTCTTCATCTGCAAATCCCACCTGACACAGAGAAGTATTGGAAGACTTGTTTGGAGATGACGTTTCTATTGGAGATTTGTTATGGCAAGCAATTATGGTGATTCCCATGAACACTGCCACATGCGAACGTGGATTCTCCAGGACAAATGAGGTAAGATGCAGAAAAAGGGCTAGAATGTGTAATAACACATTAGATGCTCATTTGTTAATTCTTTGTCAGGAAATCCCTATGGGGTTGTTGATTGGCATGAGATCTATAACATTTGGCTCAATGAGCAAGGTAAGCGAGGAGAATTAACATTCCAAAAAACTTTGTACTTACTATTTTCTTTATATCTATTTTAAACTATCTTTCAGAGCAAATTTTATTTTGTAATCTTTTATTCTTTGGAATTTCTAATTATTTTTTTCATTTCATAACTTAAAAAAAAAAGTGTCAACTGGTGTTCACAAAGCGTGAAATGAGATGTAAAAAATGTAGAAGTGTGTCAATTGACACATCCAATTTTAGAAAGTGTGTCAATAGAACTACAATAAATAGCTTAAATTTCCCACATGGGCCCAGGATTCCCCAGTCGCAAAATCCGTCCTCCGGGATCCTCAATTGATGATGCCGGCCTTCGCGATCACTTAATACAGCACTGTCGAGGATTCTGTCCTCCGGGATCACCCTCTTCGATACTGCAAAATCCGTCCTCCGGGATCCTCAGTTGATGATGCCGGCCTTCGGGATCACCTAGTACGGCACTGTGGAAGATTCTGTCCCCCAGAACACCCACTATGGTACTGCAGATTCCGTCCTCCGGGATCCCCCCTATTCTAGAATGTGGATGCCATCCTCCAGGATCACTTTTTTTTTAGGAAAAAAAAAGGAGATGCCAGAGTTTACCTCTTATTGGGCTGGGCATCCCAGAGATGTTTAAACTAATTTGTTTGTGCAGGCTCCAGCAGGTTTTTAAATTGTTTGGTTGCAAAGCTATCAAGGAATTCAGACTAGTTTTAGACTGAGACACTTCTAATTCGAAAACTAACAATTCATGCAAAAAGGACATGAATTAGGAAAAAGAGATAGGTTACATTTCAAGCATTTCTTTTACAAGAGTTGATCCAATTTACAGGCTCTATTCCAGGTGAGGTGCAATCATTTTTTCCTTTCAATTGAGAGTTATCTGGGACCATTAAGCTGTAGCCTGGTAACAACCCTTGAGAACTGATGTGGACCCTCAGGCAAGTAGAATGTAGATTTCCCTGCAGCTAAGCAATCACTAAGTTTCTGCAGCATCACTCTAAAACCTGCCCTCAATTTATCCACATCTTCTTTGGCAAAACAGTTCCTGTTGATCAACATCTGATGACAATCAAATAAAAGAAATTAGGGACTTCTGATCACTATAATAGGATTGAGAACTTCTGATGCTGACCTTGTCCCCCTTGTTGTAGATCTCTCGGATGAATTTCTGAACATATGCAATGACATAGATGCCACAGTCCTGTGTGTTATACTGTTGTGGAGCCTCCATAAAACAATGGTGCATTATGCAATGCTGATGTTACAAACTTTCATCTAGCAAGCACATCACTTAAAAACCTGCAGGAGGAGTGATTAGCAATAAAAACAAATGGCAAAACAAACAATTCGAACACTCACAATGTAATGAATCCTCGGATTGAGGCATGGAGGGAGCCAAGGGAATTGAAGTGTAATATTCATGGGCAAGGCTTTTCAAGCTTTTGGCATGCCAGGGGATCAGTCACTAGAATGAACAGACTCCAATGGCCACTGCAAAATCGAGTCTTGGATCAATTCAACTAAAACTAACTAGTCAATCTAATCAATTCAAGTTGAAACTCAATAACCCCAAATTTACCATGCATTGACAGGAATGTAGAAGTAGTATGCATACTAGATTTTCCAGCGGGCTTTGGCAAACGCGGATGCCGGAATAAGCTTACCAAACTGCTCATATGCCCCACACAAACCTGGCTTCGATCCATTTGAGAACAAACAAAGTGCATTTTTTGCAGGGCTTTTGGACCGGAATTGAGTGCGCAAGGGCCCTGAGAAGCTCAATTTAGCAACCATGCAAATAAAACCAATATAAATAGATTGGAGACTTACATGAGATAAGCTCATGTGCAGTCTGCATCGATCTCGAAGTCTGCTTGGTCTGCACCACCGCAGTTTCCAGGAATAGTGGAGAATTTTAGTGCCTCCGCCTTTGATATGATGAATTATACGTCAGAGGATTTGCTGCCGACCTTTGTTAAAGGGCTGGATAACACTAGTTTAGATTGAAATTGCACTGCCAACGTTCCTTCTGCAGGCCATTCTGATATGCTATTACAACATCAGAGAAATGAGGGTCTATAAAAAAACAATAATACAAATAGATCCTGCTGAGGGGGGAGCAACATCTGCATTCGCGGGCTCATCCTCCTCCTCTTCTTCATGCACAATGCAGTTCGGGGCCATGAAGTCTGGATCCCTCATAGATCTTGAATCTTTTGGCTGCCAGGGGCCGGAGGGCTAATTGGGGACTTGCTGCTTCCAGTTTTAAGAGGAGGGGAATTGAAGATACCTTTAATTGCAGCCCTTACCTCCTCACGGACATCATCCTCGTCCAATTGGCATTGCTCTTCACTCAGATCACCCCAGATATCCTGGTCTGTCAATTTGTTGACATGCCGGTTCATCAATTTGTTGACATGCCGGCATGTCAATTTGTTGACATGCCGGTTCATCAATTTGAATGGCCTGGCTTTCCAACTCTTGCGTCTTCTTCCTTTCAACCTGCGGGTTTATAAAATCATTCCTTACATCTTGGTCAAGGAGGCCAAGAGCAATTTGATCATCTGCCACTATTTCAGCTTTGGCCCTAGCCCTTGCAAGTTTTCTAGTCAAATTGTGGCTGAACTTATAATCTGGGTCAAGGGATCTCACAATGGAGGCTTTACCATAATTTCTAATCTTTTCTTGGACCATATCTTGGGTATACGTCCTCTTGGGGCATCTGGAATCCTGAAACCAAAGTAGATCTCATGAACTCTAAACCTGTGATTTTCCACTTCAACCTTCCTGCTGTATTTTTTGGTGCAATCACCCACTTGGCACAGCCACTTCCGGGAAAGCTGGCCATACCTGTAATCCTTCAAGGCCGGGACTTCTTCCTCAGGGGTGTCGACATTGCAGATCTCAGCTTGGGCCTCTGCAACACCGAAAGCAAGGTCGATAGTTTTTGCACCTTCATCACCCTTTTGCTTCAAACCCTCATCCCCTTCCAATTGGCCTTCTGTTGAAACTAAACATTTTTTTTGGGGGTCTGAACACAAGCATCTGCCTTTCTTCTGGCTTCACTTTTCAGTCTCTTCCGTATCTGAATCTAACCGTGCAATGTCTTTGAAGCAATCTGGCAAAAGAAAAGCCGAGTTTCCTTCAATCTCGCCATCCCAGTTCTCATTTATGGATGTGTTGAGGTTGATCTCAAGGTTAATTGACGACTCCATCTGCAAAACAAGGAAAAAGGGTTAAATAAACCAAAAAATACAGTCAAAACACTGTTTCTGATGGTGCTTGGCATGATCCTTACCTTAATGCTGGGCAGCTGCAACAGCAACATCAACATCCACATCCACATCCACATTGTATCCCACAACTGATTGCCACTCCTTTTTACTGATTACCTCTTTATCTGTGAGTATTGTCCTCATGCCATTCGGTGGAAAATCCTCCAACATATATGGCTGCCGAAATCCCTCATTGTGACGTACCCAACTCATATACGGTGCCCCCACCGTATGAGAACTGAATCATTCCCCCTCATTGACCAAGCATGCCAGCAAGGGGCCGTCCGTCTGACTCAGCATCCTTGATGGCAACCAAGAACTGAGTGGGAGGACCGGACGTGCCATTGACCTCGTCTCCCTCGGGATCCACCTATCAATGCGGAAGCGAAGCAAACATGAGAACAATGAACAAAATATATACAAAGCCACCTCGAAGGGTGGTACTCACCATAACCCCTGCATCAACATATATCATAACAGCAGTAAAGGAAATACTACCCAAGGCTCGGACTCATGGTATAACTGAGGCTTGGGGTCTTCAGAGATCAACAGACGGATTCATAACAATGGAGTTGGCTGGAAAATAGAACATGGTCGTTGGGTTGTCCACTCCATCCGCCCCTCCCGTGCATACTTTACAGACAGGTTGAAGAACTTCGGGGCTGGACCGTAGTCTGCCGGGGACATAGCCAGAGGGGCTACTACCGGGTTACATCTCCTCAGTCCCGATGAGACAGGTAAGGGCACCAGATGAACTATGCCATACTAGGCAGACTAGAGGACCACAACTGTCCGTACTCGACTTAACCCACTTGAAGGGGACTACCACCACCGCCAGGTCCCAGACGTACGACGTCCAGCGGCAATGCCTGGTGGCACCATGTGCCAGCCTCCTAACTGCAACACATGGCTGCTTACCCCCAACGGGTGTCGAACCCATACAACAGGGTACACGCACTCCCTAAGTATTAGACCTAGTCTGCAGTGCTCCCCGGGAAGGCATTATACCCCGTGGGAGCTAACTGCTATGGGACATATCCATCTTTATGAACCAGTCTGACCCCTAGGAACTCAACTCAGGCGGGCTACTATGCACAGGCCACAATTAATGGGAATTAATTGGGACTATCGCTATGGTCATACTACAAACTAAGGATAGGGCCTCTACCCCCCTTCCCAATACACAAGAGGGATGAATACATCATAGACAACCATGATCAACCAATAGAATAGAACTGAAATACCATAACCGAAATAGAGACATGATTATATCATGATCATACATACTATAGACATACATAATCAGCATTCATTAGTTAGAATAGCTAAGAATAACTAATGAATGCTAGAAAGAGCTCCTAGAATGCAAATTGGACCTACCAGATCCTTGGCTACTGGGCATAGGTCCCCTATATCCTTCCATAACTCTTGACACGCTTCCCTAGACTCCAATGGGCTGATCCGAATGGGTGTGGGCTGCTGCACACCTCCCGAGGCTTGGCTGCAAGGGAAAACCTGAGATGGGTCATCCAAGATCCATCTGAAATGGCTCCTAGCTGCAAGAATCCTTCACCTACCTAATGGGCATGCTTCCTAAGGACTTCGCCCTGCTCCTACAAGGCTTGGGCTGGCTGCTACCTTCTTGGGCATGCTCCCCAATGCTCGGATCTGCTGCAAATCAGCTTGGGCAACTCTTCCATTGGCCGAATCTGCTGCTACAAGGCTTGGGCATGCCTCCCAATGCGTCCCAACTTGCTCCTTGGCTGCTACACATCTCCCAAGATGCCTTCTTGGCTGCTACACATCTCTCAAGACGTCTCCTAGCTGCTGCCCCCTTTCTAAAGCGCCCTTCCTCCCTTTGGTAAGTTTCCCAAAAGGGAAACTTTAGGGTTTGATGGCTTAAATAGGCAAACTAGGGTTTGGCTAGGGTTTTAGGATCTAAAGCCCTAGGATGATGCCACTTGGCATATGTTAATGTCAATGGTTCTAATATGGTATGTTGGCATTAAATGCTAATGCCAATATATCATATTTGCATGTTAATGGTTGCATTGGCATGGTCGATGCGCAATACAATGGTTCAATGGGTCGTTGCCCCTTGGAGTACTCTACATCGTCTATGGTATACGAGGTACATGACATATCTACGGCATGTACCGGTGATGTGGCATACATAATATACGTATTTATATCGTATATTATTATGGAACGTCACATTCTCCCCCATTAAATTGATGTCGTCCTCGGCATCATGCACTCGTACGTATTCTACATGACTTATAATACAATATGCATATTTACTTAAGACATTATGAAGATATATTTGACCTTAAAAGATCATAATCCAAGTTAGAACAATAACATCAAATAGTTTTAAGGCAAAGCCTTATCAAAACATAATTATCAAAATTATCATAAACACAAAGTTACATGGCTAACTAAGATATTGTGGCTTTAAATACAACATTATTTGCCACAATTCTTCTCGTGTTACTCCTCTTCTTCTTTTCAAGGTTGCTGGCCTGTACGTCGTGTTAGCCATTTATTATTTAATAAATTAAGGTTGGTTATAGGGAACCACCCATTTAACCTATATGGATGCAATGCTAGTCTCCCGGTGTGGGAAGAGGATGATTCTTCATTCATGACCATGGAGACATCACCTATCATGTCTACGTGCAGGGAGACGAGAGGTGTTCCTATCGCTATATCACCTCTTTTCTCTCAATGCACATCTGCTTCCTCATTTCATCATCGGAAGCAGATATTTAACCTACTTGCATTGCAAAGACGCTGTAAACATACACATACGTCTTTGCCTATTGCCTCAAGAACATGTGCCCATGATCCGTCATCGCCAACTGGTCCTATCCTATACTCAAGGACCATTCTAGCCTATTGCATCGCAAAGACGGATGCAAACATTCTCTGCTGAATGCATGTACTCGTCCTTGCTCTACTAGCTCAAGAACATGTGCCCATGATCCGTCATCACTAATGTCTCGTCTTAAACTCAGGGACTTTTCTAGGCTAAGCTAAGACTATACATGCACTTCTACCAAATGCATGTCTTACTCTCAACTCACCTATGGTGCTGGGGTCGACTACTTCGGTGACGAGCCGCCCCTGACATTGCTCCGAGAATTGTGGGTACTGCTTCTCCAAATCTGATTGAAGAACCCACGTCGCGTCTTCCACTGGTAAGTGTGTCCACTTAACCAAATATTGCGTGAAGCTCTCCTTGTCTTATTAAACTCTCTCTGAAGAAGAACTTCCGGCAAAATCTCTAATTCTTCCTCAGTTAACTCCAATAAAGTAGGAGTGTCCAAAATCTCATCAAGATTTGGTGTATGCTTCTTAAGAAGACTTACGTGGAAGACATTGTGAATCTTGAGTCGAGCTGGCAACTCAAGTTTGTAGGCTTTCTCACCTACTCTCTTCACTATCGGGAAGGGTCCCACCCATCTAGGAGCAAGCTTCTTACATGTGTCGATGCGGAGCTTGGCTTGCTTTTTCTTGAACTTCAACCACACGTTGTCGCCTTGCTGGAACTCCCTTACTGATCTATGCTTGTCGGCGAGCGCCTTCTGACGACTTCGAGCGGCCAACAGATAGCCTCTCACTTCATCCACTAGTTCCTGCATCTCTGCCAACATCTTCTGACTTACTTCCACCTTGGACACGGGATTGTGCCAAGTGTATGGTGTTAGGCACTGATAACCATAATTAATCATAAAGGGGGACATCTGACTCGATTCTTGCTTGGTGCTATTATACGCGAACTCCACCAAGTAGATAAAGTCCTCCCATTTCGATTGCCTATTCCAGACGTACGTTCTCAGCATATCCTCGAGGATGCGGTTGGTGCATTTTGTCTGCCCATCTGTCTGGGGGTGATAGGCTGAGCTCATGGACAGCTTAGTGCCTATGGTAGTGAATAAGTCTTGCCAAAAGGTACTTATAAATTTTGAATCCCTGTCGGAGATAATCTCCCTTGGCCTTCCGTGGAGTCTAAAAATCTCCCCAGCAAAATGCCTTGTTGTATCCAAAGATGTGTCGGTTGTCCTACATCGCACAAAATGAGCCATCTTTGACAACTTATCTACCACTACCATTAGAGCATCATGCCCTCTTTGGGTTCTAGGCAACCCAGTAATGAAGTCCATGCTCACTACTTCCCACTTCGCATTCGGCACTGGCAATGGCTGAAGTTGCCCCTGAATTCGAAGTTGCTCTGCCTTCGTCTGCTGGCATATCTGGCACTCGCGGATATACCTTGCTATCTGTTTCTTCATTCCCGGCCAATAATAACTACTTCTGATTTTGAAGTAAATCTCTCATAAATCCTGCATGGCCGGCAATCGGGCTATTGTGTGTATCATGAAGGATAAGCTTCCTTACTCCTGATGATTCAGGAACACACAATTTATTCTTATGGTATAAGAGTTTACCTTCCTTTTTAAAATTTCTGAAGGTTTCTCTTTCCTTATCGGTTCTTGCCTCCTTAGAAATGCTAGCCCATGCTTCTTCAAACTCCTTATCTGTGGACAAGGTTTCTTCTATCTTCTTGCCAAACTCACTGTTGAGTGTCGATATGGCATTACAATGAACTCTCATCACAAGCGGATGCCTTGAGAGTGCATCAGCAACCACATTCAACTTTCCGGGCTTATAAATGATTTCAAAATCATATTCCTCCAAGAATCCATCCATCTCCTCTGCCTCAGATTGAGATGTGGTTGCGTGAATATGTAGTGGAGACTCTGATGATCTGTATCTAACTGGAATCTCCTTCCCAGAAGATAGTGTCTCCATACCTTAAGAGCCCTTACTACAACTAGGAGCTCCTGATCGTGCGTCGGGTAGCGCGTCTCAGCATCGTTCATCTTTCTTGAGTCGTAAGCGACTACTATTTCTTCTTGCATGAGAACTGCGCCCGTTGCCGTCTTACTTGCATCCGTGGCTACCAACTTGTCCCTTTGAGGATCTGGCAATGTCAATACTGGAGCCGTTGTCAAGGCTTCCTTAAGCTTATCAAAGCTTTGCTGCGCCTTTTCCTTCTACTGCAAGGCCCAATCTTTCACCTTACCTGCCCTAGTGAGATCTGTTAGTGGGGTAGCAACTTTGGCAAAATTCTTCACGAACCCTGTAATAGCCTGCTAGCCCTAAGAAACTTCGGATCTCATGCACGTTCTTCGGAGGAGGCCAATCAACCACTGCTTCGATCTTGGCTGGATCTGTTGCAATTCCCTCTGCTGAAATGTCATGTCCCAGGTACTCTACCTTTGGTGTCGCAAAATGGCACTTGCTTAGCTTCGTATACAATTGATGACATCTCAACTTCTGCAAGGCCTTCCTCAGATGCTCCACATGCTCCTCTAGAGTCATGCTAATCAAATCGTCAAAGAAAATGATGACGAATTCATATAGGAGCTCACGAAATACATCATTCATGAGCCTCATGAAAGTCACAGGAGTATTCGACGAGCCAAACGACATAACTCTAACTCGTAGTACCCATATCTGGTTCTGAAGGCCGTCTTGTGAACACCTTCTTCCTTGGTCCTAATCTGATGATAGCCTAATCTTAGATCAATTTTTGGAGAAGATTTTAGCAACCTGAAGCTGATCCGTTAGATCGTCTGCTCTAGGTAAGACGTACTTGTTTTTAATAGTATGTTTATTTAGCTGGCGGTAATCAATGCATATTCCCATACTACCATGTTTCTGCTTAACAATTAATCTAGGTGCTCCAAATGGAGACACACTAGGCCTTATGAATCCTAGATCCAAAAGTTCACTCTACTCCCTGATCAACTCGGCTACTGACTTAGGCCAGTCGGTCAAAGATACATCCTTCTTCCCTTCCACATCGGGGTCATCCATTGCTTTGAGCTGCCATCCTTACCGACGTCGTAGACGTTCATTGGTGCTGGCCAATCCATGATGGCTTGATCTTAGCTAGCTGGGTGTAGAATCCTTCATCTGCAACGATATGTAACTCCCTTGGCGTAGAGTCGATGTCGTAGAAGCATCGACATGTTCTTCCATGGATTTGCTGAAGATCAGTATGTCATCAAGGAATGATGAAAACTTGCCCTTCTTCTTTATGACGATACTGGGTGCCTCGAAGGTTTGTGCACTTGGGTGCCAAACCTGAGCTCTAACAACTCTTCCCAGGTTCTTAAGCTCTGCTAGCTCTTTGATTCCTTTATCTGTTGGCTTTGCATCTTATGCAACTGTAATTTCAACTTTACTGCGCTTACAAGGTCGAAGTTGTCGAATTGCTCTGGAAGAAGATCATAAAAATTCTTAAATTATCTTAACAATTGCTTTAGGTAATTGATTACACTAGCTTCTTCCTTCTTGTGCTTGAAGTCAGGATCGATGACTTTTAGCTTAAGGTTATAGACAACCTTGCCTTTCATAACTTTGTTATTTAACTTCGTGGCTTATATACACCACCTTTCAAATGAAATTGTTAATTCTTACCCAAAATCTATTTCCCTTCGGTGCTGCGGTTGAACCCCACTTGTTGCAGTAGATCTTTGTTTTAGCCCACTGCAACTCCTCCTTTCTCACTAAGAGATTATATTTGCCGATGTTGACGACTTCGGCACTTGTGCACTTAGCTCTATCTGGAGGATATCGAAGTTGACTCTTGTGCCTTTGATGCTGAATTGCTCTACCTGCATATATAGATTACTTGACTTATTTACATACGCTATAACTTTTCCTTTGATCGCGAAAGACTATGCAATTGATTAATTACTCTTGCTCTGGATCTAATCTATACTCTAGAATTTCTTCCTTTCTTGATTATTACTCTCTTGGAATTGTCCCACATATGAGTTGATGCCATCTAATAAGTTGGCCAAACTTCTTAGATTGCTTCTCTTCATTTGGTCGGATTATTCCTTACT
>JAANSK020282213.1:0-10954 GCA_011763485.2 Isoetes engelmannii | reverse complement strand
GGCTTGCCAGGCCAATAAGGGGGAATGATCCAGCTTCTATACGGTGGGGGCACCGTAGATGAGTTGGGTACGTCACACCACTCGAGCAAATTTTGGGAAAGGATGGAATTGATATGGTTTAGGGAGCCAAGGGGGACCACTCGAGTAAATCTTATCGATCAACCTTTAAAGAGGTTATTCTAGCAAGGCAGATGATCGAGGTCGATCAGTCTTGAGAAGGGATGGAATTGATATGGTTTGGGGAGCCCATAGGGACCACTCGAGGAAATGTTGGGGAGGAAGCACCTAATTATTACATATAGAGGGTCAAACCTCAACATCTAGACTGCCTAGTTGGTTGGGGCACGATAGTTAAGGTGTCGTATCAGTGTGAACAACCCTCATAGCGAGTTCTGACAGGTACAAATGTTGGGCAGTGTTGAAGAGTGTGGCTCACATCTGCTACAACTCCTAGCCGGCAGCATTGGCAGACCCTTTTGTTCTCAGTGTTCTGGAGCCCCATCTACCTGTCTCCATTATGAGGCGATGTGTTCCTGTGCAAATGGAGGCAATCACAATGGCGTGAGTTCCCCATTCTTATCACTTTCTAACAATAGAAGATACGATGTTCCAGAGCAGCGCTTTGAAGATGTAGGAAACCAGTCTCTTGCAGAAGAACCTGATATGGGACTGACTCCAAGTGCTCGAGTAAAAAAGGCTTTTTGTACCCCTTCCAAGTCATTTGAGTAGTAAGTGCTATCACTGCTCCCCATACTTCTACTCCATATTGAAGCACTGGCTCCATCAAGACCCGAGCCTGTTGATAATACTTCTAGAGATGCAACCACAGGCACATGCATCTGGAATAAGTGATGTTAAGACATGTGATGTGTTTTTATTTAAGACTGCAAAAGGTCATCCTCTTCAAATAACATCATCCGTAATTAACCAGGCATTGGCTCTTCTTAAACAAAATGATATGCATAATATGAGTTCGCTACACAAAGATGAGAAGCTATCTTCAGAGTCGTCCATAAAATGTGGTTAGCCAAGATGTGTATTGCCGAATGCACCCACAACTAATGGACTTTTGTCTTTGTCAAGGAAGCATGCAATACCTGAGAAACTTGCTTTCAAACGTCGGCCTTGCCTGAAGTAGGGTCTTTCTTCACTGTATATAAATTTTACTTTCCAAATAAACAAAAAAAGTATCTTGTCAGATTTGCTTCACCACTTGCAATGAATTGCAAGCTTCTCCATCCCAGCACATTTGAGCCAGGAAATACCAGATCACAAATGCAAAGTATGAAACAACTTTGAAAGACACATTTGACTGTGACTTTATATATCTGTGGTATAATAAAGATTTTGAGCCCCATTCTCGGATGAAATTGAAGGAAAATTTTCACAAGGTTGAGACGTATCTTGTCATCAAGGTACTTACATAATGGAACGTTTTTCTTAGCTCTCTTTCAATACCTCCATAATGATATCCACTTAATTTTTTGCAGCCGCAATATGTGGATGAGGAAATACGTGCAAAAGAATGGTAAAATGTTACCTTCTCTATTAGCATAAAGGCATAGGCACAACCCAAGTTCCATAGGTCACTTGATTCATTATTGCAAGTTTGTGCACAATAACGAGGCTCTTAAGTGCAATTACATGGCTAGGAAAATAATGTCTCTTTTTCAAGAAGTTGAATATTCAAAAATAACAGGCCACATATTCACACGAACACACAGAAACACAACCTATAGGGAACCAAAGTAGACAAAGCAACACTCACAGAGCCCTAAGTTTTGACCCACAAAGCTATTCAAAGTCTTATCTCACAGCCCTACATTCCAACCTACAAAGCACTAAATTTTACCCATGAGGGAAACCTTCTCCAACCAACTAAACAACGTGCAGAATATGAAGTTGACAAATGGAATGAGAAGAATCGGAAACATAGCTATCGCAAGGGGAATCAACAGAGCAAAAAAACATGGTGGAAAAATATCCTCGATGATACTCCTATTACAACAGAACAATAAATATTGAGCCTTTTAATTATTAATCAACTCTTGAAGTTATAAGTATCAAGCCTTCAAGTTCTGTAAGCAAAAATTCTGCAACAAGAACGGTGGTTCTTGAGCTTCTATTACCACGAAAACAAGATTCCTCGCCATGGAAAATCCTCAAAGTTTTAAAGCCCTAGAAACCCTTTTCCTCCACGAACCCTAAAGTACGTCTCGATACTTGCACGTATTTTTTTTAAATAAAAAAATATTCTATTTGTAAATGAATAAATATGCAATGCAAAACCATTGCACAACCATAAATAAGATGCCAGTCGAATAGAAGAATAAAGTGTGCACTCTACATATTTTGATTAGTAGCCTGGTGCAATACACAATATAAAAATCATGGAAAAAAAAAACGTACTAAAATACCATAGAATTGATAGATCGGATTGAGGGCGCACCTCATTTGGAATATACAATATAGCTACACGACATGAAACGAGGCAGATGGCGAGATGCATCTATACTTGGCAGAGACAATTTCAATGTAAATGAATGTCAAATGTGAGGTTAAATTAACAAGAAACCCTAGGAATTTAGGCATTAAGATATTCACACCACTTGCACATGATCTCATATACCTTAGTTACTGTTGTACTCATCAATCATGTTACCACATGCACATCTTGTCATATCGTACGCCGCTTAGTTTGACTATAAGAAATGAAGGTCAAAGATTAGGAAAAAGGAAAAAAAATGAACAACTTGTAACGTGTAATGTAAAGAAAATGATGGTGCATGGTCTCCAAAATCTAGGCTTTTGTCTCCTCTACACTTGCCTGCACTTACAATAACAATTTGGAAATGTGATGTGGCAATTTGATACGTCTAGACAATATATTATTTGGACAATAATTTTATTAGAGCTTTTGTTTTACTTTTAGGTGGGAGCACCTTTTGCTTTGTTGTAAAGATGTACTAGGAAAGAATTCTTATCCAGAACTAAATACGTGTGGAGGCATGGAAGGAGGAGGTTCTTTAAGTGTCATACCAATATATGCCATTGATGACATTGGCAGTACGTCACTGTTCACTGCATAAGAGGTAGAGGTTTGCAATTTGACAATCACCAACTTGCAGATCAGGGGTCCTGAGTCCGCAGCAGTTTTGGACGGACGTAGAGGCAGATGTGCTGATAGCATGAAAACATTGACATAATTTAGAGGCAAATTTGATGATAGCGTGACAACATAGACACAATTTGGAGCAGCTGTTGTCGAGACAGAGATCTCACCATACTATTGAAAATCCTCCTCTGAGCCAGAGCCAGAGGCAGAGCCAGAGAGCCCTAAGGAATTGGAGAATTACAGGTGCAACTTGCAGGGGTGATCCCGGTAGTTTAGGGATGATCTTCTGAAGCAGATGCCAAAGTCTTAGGCTATGTTTTGGAGCAAAGAAAAATTTGAGACTAGGAAGGGAGTATCTATATATAATACGAAAGCCAATTCGATTACGGAATGATAGTTTATGCGCAATTTCAGCCCTCCGATTCCTTGAGATTATTTTCATAATCGACTGTTAGATTCTTTGGGCGCAATCTTGGCCTTTGATTTTTTTATTTTCAGAATATCAAGGGAGTATTGTCATATAATGGCAAATGTATGACCTATGGCCAAATAAAGGAGTATCCATGGGACCCATGGCCATGCCCAAATTAGGAAAGCACGTGGCGAACGCGGAGCCTCGCAAGGACCGTACAAATGTAAAAAATAAGCTACCCTTTCCGTACCAGTAAAAATCCACCCGTACGGAATCCCCTCCTTTGGAAAAATGCAGCTCCGTACCAGTGTTAAAACGCCTGGCCTGCCGTGCTCCCATTTGTCGAGTTTCTAAGAGCAAAGAGGAGGAAGAGAAGAGGCAGAAATCTAGAACACACAGGGGAGAACTGCTGGTCTTAAAAATGGCTATGGATTGCTTGTTCTCCCTTTTTGATCCCGACACGCGGCTCGGCCCCAACACGGCAGCCGTCACCTTCCGGATCGCTGCTTCCAACCCCTGCTCCAACTCTTCACTTCTCAGGTGAAAATCCACTTCGATTTCCCGCTTGCTTGATTGATTTTTTGATTGCCTTCATGCTTCAATTCTTGTGGTCTTTTGCTGCTTACATGCTCGGTTGTTGGGTCAATTTATTTTGGGGAAAAATTCGTGAACCCCATTTTTCCTTTTTAGGAGTTTTATACTGTCGGATTTAGCAGAAATTTGGTTTCTGATGTTAGGAGCATTAGTGTTTGGATTTCCTTTGGGATCTCTATCATAAAGCGTGCTAAATGTGGGTTCTTGGCGAGATTATTACTGTAGCTTATCCGGCATGTAATCCACCAAAAATGGACTTTATTTGTTTTTTCGTTGGTTTCACTGTATCTTTTTTTCTGGATGCCATGTTATTGTCCACTCCGGTTATGCTCGCGTTGCTTATTTCATGCCGTGAGATGTTAGCAGGCTTATGGTGCTCAGAGGCTAAGTTCAGTGCATGTCGCCTACGGCTCATTCATGTCCATGGTTATGTTAGCTACTTGGCAGTTTTCAAGAAGATTTGTATGATTCTTACTTTTCATGCATGGTTTTGAAGTAGGTATTACAGAACTCTGTCAGTTTTAAAGTGTTCTATGTTTTGATCTGTAATTCGATTTTGCAGGTGGTCATGAACATATAATTGACTTCTCAAAGCAGGTGGCTTATATAAGATTGTTTTCTGCCATTTTACCTTTCTTGAGGTTAAAGTATATGAAGTTTTACCGACGATTTATCAGTAGTGCTCTTAGGATATCTTGGATGTCAGCTTTTCAGATCTTATGTTTACAGCCATGGTAGGGATTGTTGTCTCAATTTCTTCGTTAATTGTTGGAAAATCGCCCATCAAAGTTCTGAGAAACATCACATGAAGTGTGAGTTCTTGCGGCCCAATCAGCACAGGAACTAAAGACTAGCCCAACTTTCAGTAACAACAGCAACATGGCATCATCATTAACAGCAGGGGGTGGTAAGGTAGTAGGCAGTTTTAATCTTGCAAGGCAGACCTCAATATATTCATTGACCCTTGATGAGTTTCAAAATGCTCTTGGGGAGCCTGGCAAGAATTTTGGGTCAATGAATATGGATGAATTTCTAAAAAACATATGGACTGCAGAGGAGAGTCAGGCAATTGCTGCAGTTATGATGCCTGGTGGAGAGGGGGGCACGGGGATTCCAAGGCAGCAAAGCTTGCAGAGGCAGGGATCTCTTACATTACCCCGGACGCTTAGTAGGAAGACCGTTGATGAAGTCTGGAAGGACATTCATCGTGGTTCCGCTAGTGATGCTACGAATACAGGAGGCTCTAATTCAGGTGGGGAGCAACAGCCACGCCAGATGACTATGGGAGAGATGACCTTAGAGGATTTTCTTGTTAAGGCAGGTGTAGTTAGAGAAGATGGTGGGCCTTCATGTGGACCACTAGTACCAGCTGGACTCAATTTCTCAGGAAGGCCAGTTGCAGATGAAAGAAACGAGAGGGGAAATGCAGGGATAGCTGCAACATTGACTCTCACCCCTGCAAATGGTGTTCAAATGGAGCAGATGCCCATGGAAACCTATGGGAATGGGAATGCGCAACATGCAGATTGGATGAATAATCAGTATGGCTCTGCTGCAGTTTCAGTTATGGCACAACAACAGCAGCATCTTTTTCAGCAGCATGCAGAGGCTGCAGCAGCAGCAGCATATATGAATGCTAAAAACATGGGGAATGGTACACCAGGTGCTGGGATGAATGGTTTAGGGGGGTCACTAGGGCCTGCCCTCGTGGGAAGTGGTTTAGGAATAGGGTTGGGAGCTGGTATGGGTATGACAGGGCTTGGTCTTGGCCCTGGAACTCCCCCCAGTCCTGTCTCTGATGGTCTTCATAGTCAGGGAAATGGATTTGGCCTTTCACCTGTTGGCAATTACGGATTAGAGGGCGGTTTTCGAGGAAGGAAACGGGGTTTGGATGGGCAACTTGAAGTGGTAGTAGAGCGCCGGCAAAGAAGAATGATAAAAAATCGTGAATCCGCTGCACGATCTAGGGCTCGGAAGCAGGTTTGTCAGTTATTCAGTGCTTGTTCCAATATATTGCTACTTTGCAGTTTTTGTAAGAAAATTGAAACTGCTCCTTATATAGGCCTATACAGTGGAGTTGGAAGCAGAGGTGAACCAACTTAAGGAGGAGAACCTGCGATTAAGGAAACAACAGGTATTTAGGCATGCAGTTCATGGTTTATTATAATTTCCGAAGTGTTATATTGTTGAGGTTTAGGTTCATTAAGAAAAGCAAGGCTTCTGGGAAAGGCATACAGCACTGTTTCTTATTTGTAAATGTGTAGTGCAAAGAGGGGCGATTGGGACAAACAAATACCTGAGCTACTAAATCTAGTTTTTAAGTCGTGTAAAGAAGGAAACAATGTGCTTTTATGGTTGGAATTGGTTCTGAATGTAAATCTCAAAGTTGATGTGGCAAATGAATCACTTGAGAAGGAAATATTAAAGCTAGTGAAATAAATAAAATATATAACTAAGCACGTTGTCCATGTTCAAGGAACATATCTTTTAGGGAAGGGAACTAATTTTGTCAAAGTTTCTGAGCCAGCTTTCTTTTGTCACAGGAAGATGCTGACAAGAAACGGAAACAGGTGATTATTCTTCTTTGCATAATCTTCTTTGTGTTTAAGGATTGCATTCTTCTTTGATACTTGAGGCAATATGTATTTTTTCAGATGTTTTGTACAGGCTTTTCTGCGAATTGGAAATATTATTTTTATATTGGGTGCTTAAATGTGACTTGAAAGTACTAATAGTACTAATTTTATATAGGGTGATATTGTGTTATTTTACCTGCTCTCCACTCAGGTTTTGAATGGTAACCCCTCTTAGATGCCGTCATTCTTCTGTTGGTCTTTTTAAATAATTTAGACAAGTCCTTATCTTCATGTATCTGCACATTAGATGGATGTACCAACTTTTGGACATCGCTAATGTGCTATTGCAGCTTAGAAGATATAGATCTCTTGAGGTAGTATTTTGGCCTAGACCTGGACTAGTGCAGAGTAGCTTGCTCTTGGTCATGAAACTCACGGTTTTGTTACCATTGATTGAGAGTGCTGTTTTGGACAGCTGCACATCTCAGAAATATATTCAGGGTCTGGTTTCCTGGCAGAATATTTTTTCAAGTTGATATTTTTGTTTTTGTTACCGTTCATTGAGAGTGCTGGTTTTGTATTTGTTGGACTCATTTTTATTTTTTGGGATTCTGTAGATGTTGGACATGATTTCAATGCGTTCCCAACCTGCTTTGCCAAAGATGAAGGCACTAAGGAGGACAAGGACAGGCCCTTGGTAAATTTCATGCCTATTAGAACTAGCAGCTGGAAAGCTAGTTTTAGTTGTATAAAGTTGGCATTGCACAGCCGGCACTAGAACAAGGCACAAAAATAACATCACGTTAGATCAGGTGAAATATAGCATTTCATTGTAAATTTAGTTTGTTGTTGTTATCCGGTAAGGAATCTGAAAACGACTAGGCTGCTATTGCTTGTAGCAGTTCCGACTGTAAATTATTAACACCACTATGATATCCAAATTTCTGTTTTGCAGCCGTCTTGAGCTATTTTTTATCTAAAGATTTGATGTATTGCCATGCATTTACAGCATGTCTAGCAATAAAATGCCATGCATTTCATGCGATTTCTGTGCATTGAGAAGTTTGAAAGTGTATTTTTGTCAATTTGTTTTGTCTGCATGTAAATTGCTACAGAAGGAACCAAGTGGGTCTCATCTTTGTTGTCCTTTATTGTCCTAGTTTGCGTATCAATGCTGTCATGTTTTTCAAAATAATGATTTTGGCGGCCCTAACACATGACGAAATCTAGCCAGCCTGCATCTGTCTTGAGAGGAGAATTAACTTGAAGCAGCTCATGGAGCACTGGACATATGCCTGCCCCCACGAGAGCGACAAAGGTGGCAGATGCTCAAATAATTGCCGCATTCTATAGCTTCAAATTTGAGAATAATAACGTGAGCGAGTCCAAGGGGGAGGCAGTTCCAAACCAAGAGCAGAGTCCATTCTCCTTGCTAGAACATGGGAGACCTTAATTCCCTGGAGAACAAGAAGAAAGGTGAAGTTCACAACACTGGCACCAGCTTCAGGTCAGGGTCCCCTAATTGTTTGTGAGAAAGTGAGGCTTAAACCCAGAAACACTGCTACAGTGAGGAGGAATTGACGCCTCAGGACTGAATCCAAGGTGGTGTTTGAAACTGAAGTCGTCCCTGCTGTTTGCTCATCCCTATTAATCTGATATATTTATTGAGTATATGAAAGATCTTGTTCATTTCTGCCAAACTAGAACTGAGATTTTTAATATAAAATGTGATTGTGATGCATGTTCATTGTGATGCATATTCATTAATTATTGATCTGATCCTGTAGAGAGTCTGTTGCTGTCTGATGCCATCCTGCATGACTCTTGGGTACTGTGGATTTCGGGTAGTGGGTTTCTCTTTCCGTTATTTTGGAAGTTGCGAGCAGTGGTAGCTTGTGTGTTTTGTATAATATTCGCCACATGTTAAGGCATGGTTTACTGCACTTTGTAAGGTAGCTTGTATACTGTTTCCCATATGTCGCCTGCACTTTTTAAGGTAGCAATTTATTTTATATATCATTGATAGCAGGGCCCATCTTTCTTCCATGTGTTGGTCTCAGCTTGCCATGAACTGTTCAAAATGCATATATGTCAATGTCTTGTAAGGTCACAGGTAATGGAGAGGAAATATAAAATAGTGACTACGTGTTGAAGTAAATCTTCCTGACCTTGACCCCTTATCTTTTCTAGCATATCGTGTCAGAGTATGAAATGTGTGCCACGAAGTTCTTATCTGGACCACGCACACTTATTCTGAATATTGCTTTGGACCACTCGATTATATAATGGCCAGGGAGGATTGCAATGAGGAATAAAGCTTGTCTTGTCTCAATAAGACAAAGCTTGCAAAGGAAAAATGTTTGTGTGTTGCTCTTACGTTTTATGATTGTACCTACTACACCAACTAGTGTAAATATACACGTGGTTTGGTGTGGTAGTTGAGGCGTTCGCTGAATGCCTTCTATGCACGAGTGCTCATGCTCCCAATAATGTGTAATTTTATGTAGCACACTATTCGGTTCTCTACAACAATAACAAGTGCTATTATGTATAAGGGAATGTCTCTTCATGAGACATTCCAGGATGGAAACATTGCCGACGCTGTTAGGCTGAATAAACAAACAGAATCGATGGGTAAACAAACAGAATGCTGGGTAAACAAGCAGAATCGTTGGGTAAATTGACCTTCGCTGTGCGCGCCAGAGGAAACACAACAAACAGAATCGATGGGTAAATTGACCTTCGCTGTGCGCGCCAGAGGAAACACAGCCGCCAAGAAACGCCACAGGATAAAAGATTGAAAATTTTGGTCATTTTCCTTTTAGAACTTTTGCCACGTGGCATGGCGCCATTGGACCCGTGAGCAGAATTTAAGCTAACCTGTTTTTACGTATAGGGGAATGTGTATTTGGAAGTCGTTTGCATGGATGTTATTTCAATTTGACACTTTTTGTATGTGGTATTTGCATTGTTTCCATGCCACTTTCATGGGCGTTCTTGGTTCGGAAAATTCGACTTCCATTAAAGATTGTTAAGTATAAACTAAGATTCTTGTACATATTATCCTTCTATATTAGTTTGGGAATAATTAGTTGTAATGTCACCTTCGCATGGTGTGAATCATTGGTTTTGAGCCTCTATCACTCCTATACATTTTCCATCATCTTGTATTATAATGTTTTAGTATATTGGATTGGATCCAACCCTAAATTGGACGGCTCAGATTTAGAGCCTGGATCATTCAAACGGTTGAGATTTAACTTTTGTTTTGTTTTATTGTAATTCTGGCTGAAAGCTGACCATCACCACTTGCCTTAGATTTTTCGATTGTGGTTTCAAACAGTCCGTGAGGCTGGTTAGAAGCCTTATTTCAGGCAAGCAGGCCTGGCGGTGGAGCTCTTGGCTATGGCGGCTCGATTGTGTTTTCAAACAGGTTGTGAGGTTGTTTCTACCTTCTTTTTTCTTGGGTTTGCATGTTGGAGAGCTTTGAACGATGTAGAAGTCCGGAGTGTTTGCCTCTTTTGAAGCGCCTTCGGAATCTAGGCACTGTGGGGCGAGCAGGCACCATCATGATTCTGCTTTGCATTTCTGCTCCCAGATCATAGAATTAACGAACTTCTTAGTTTCTATATTCCACCTCAGTTGTTTCCCTAATTTCATCACTACCCAGTGCTCCATGCCGAGGACGATCTGATATAGCTGCTACAGGTAATTTTAAATTTCCTTGGTTCTTTTGCTAACAAGTATGCCTATGGTTCTACCCTCACTTTGTTTGATTGTATGCAACTATATAATAATATAGGGGAGGAGCGCCATATTTGACGCATTTAGAGGGAGAACGAAAAAATGGACTTTGAACCCTTGTTGAATCGTAGGTTTGATAAGTGCGTTGAAGAGCTTGGAAGCAACTCTTTCTAATGATCCATTTTTTGTTTTTTCTACGCCTATGGATTGCTCCGAAAACTGGCTCAAAGACAAGAGGTTCAGAGCACCCCTTTAGTGCATTTTGGTTCCATCAATGGTGCAGCTGTGTTCTAGACCCCTTTCTTCTTTGCTTTTTCTATCACAAAATAGGCAAATAGACGCTCCTAAGAAAGCTTAAATCTTAAGCTACATGATGCATCTGTTCTTGCCCCAAACTGATACTCCTACAAGGATATACATCCACTTATGTATCTGCTCCATCAACGGAGCAGGGCTGCACTATCATTGATGCCCTATGCTTGAAAGAAAAGTCTGCAGACTGAGTTAATTCTT
>JAANSK020282202.1:0-10954 GCA_011763485.2 Isoetes engelmannii | reverse complement strand
GCATGTCCTTGGGACGCTGCCTTTGTGGTGCGACATTAAAATATTCTTCCTTCCTTCCTTCCTTCCTTCCTTCCTAACAAGTTTTGAAAGGTCAGTTTTGGAGGGGCTTGCAAATGGGTTTCTTTTTATTTGCAAGATTTTTATCTTTTACGCGCATGTTGTCTAGTGGTATTTGCAAGAAGACAAATTGGGATTGGACAAGATATTATTTGAGGGCCATCGTGGCATACTTGTAGGAGGGGTAGGAGCATGTATCGACAAATGATTGGGACGGCTCCATATCAATTCAATTCATATGGCTGAAAAATCAAACATTGATAGGGAAAGGTGAACATTACTTTACTTTTACTCCCCATTTGGCAACTCAATGCAACTTGACAAATCAATGAAATTATAATTTCCTATTGCAAAGCAAAGACTAGCCATAGAGTGAGATCCTATTAGAGCTCTACACTGGCGCAAGCCGAATGTCGAATGGAGGATTTGAACTGGACTCTGGACTAGATGAGTTGCTAGACTACTTACATTCAAATTCGAATCTGATTGAACTAGATTCAAAACTAGATGAATTGCCACACAACTTACAGTTGAATCCGAATCTCGAGGATCCCATTGGAGACGCTGGAAATGAGGGTAATGGTTATTTCCTTATCATGTATGAGATTCATATCTATATGTATATGTGATGTAAAGATGAGTTCTTTTTATGTATGTGGGACTGTAACGGAGTGTTTGGATGTGCAGAAAAGAAACTGAAAGGCGTGAGGCTAAGGCCTTCTGGAAAATGGGCAGCCATGATAAGAGATCCTTCCAAGAGAAAACGGGTATGGCTAGGGAGTTTTGAAACGCCCCAAGAAGCTGCAAAGGCTTATGATAAGGCTGCTGTTAGCTTCAGAGGAGATAGAGTTGTTCTTAACTTTCCACATCTATGGCCAGAATACACCAACATCATTCAACTCGTTCAAATTCCTGGTCCTTTACACGAGCAGATTGCTCGCCAACAACATGCTCGATCCATTACTTTTCCTTTTCTCTAATGGGCTTTGAAAATTTGCACGTTTCTATTGGGTACTTTTGCTACACTCCAAGCATGTTGCTTCTACCCCCAGGCTTGAGCTGAATAGAGACTTTACTTCATGTTTCTTCAAAGGCTTTTTGATGGGAGATATCTTGTTTATTATGATGCATCGAGGACCATGGTTTTTGCATTCTTCAATTTTAAGATTCCATGCTAGGGTTTGAAAAATGCTTAATTTACATATAAACTCTGTCTTTTCTACGAAATTTTTTCCCGGTATGTTATAGCAATTATTTTTCCGGCATGAAGTGGAAATTAAGAAGTCCAAACAGTAAGCCTCGGGGCCTAACACCCTCTTTTCCGATCCCTATTCCATGCATATATTGCACTCAAGATCCTCTCTTATATGCCATGACTCTTAGATTCCACATAAAAATACAAAATTTAAATGGTGTCCATAATACGAACTTAATCGACCCAACAAATATGTAACTTAGAGATGTTTTAATGATATCAAATTAAAAAGATAAAAGATATTTTAAAGTGGTAGTGTAGTGAAGAGTGATTGGAAAAACTTGAGTCTCAACAACTGCCGCATAATGCAGACTAGAATATTCAAGGAATGCAGTAGAAAGGGATAGATTAGGCCATGGTTTTGGTATGGTAAGTATATTTTTAGCAATTAGAAACATAGAATGGAAAATGCAATCACGACACAACTGTGCAGAAGCTGTTTGTCTGCATTCATCTTGAGACCCCATATCGAATAGTTGAAAACAGAAAATGGAATCTCATTAAGAATGGCATGCTAAAAAATTAGATTGCTTGTGGTTCGGAACCATTCATTTGTCAGGGATATTCTCTCTAAGTCCCCCCCCCCCCTCCCCCCACACATGAGGAGTGAAGATAATGCATTTGATGTCAAGGATATTAATGGCAGCAACAAACCTGGTCGAATCTAATATAGTGCGGGGTACCAAAACACCTAACCATCATCCAGACAACATTTTGTTTGGTAGATGTCCGGGCACTCTGTCCTATTTATACCCCCTAAAATAGTATAAGACATGTATGAAATCAACACCATTGAGTACAATACCTCAAACCTTATAGTATTTTGTGATTCTTGTTATACAGTATAAAAAAATTTGTATGAGCATACCCCACAAACGAGGATCGCTATCTACGGTCCAAATCAAGGCATAAGTCGTGGATATGCCCTACGTCACCTCCCGTGTGAATATGCACCAAAATCAAAGGGGGTTTTAGGGGGAATTTAAATTAGAATTGCTGGATGCAATGGTTTATGTTATATAATTTATTTATTTTTTTGGCCCCGAAAGAAAAGATGAAGATTAAAAGCCATGAGAAGAGATTGTGAAAAGTCAAGGAAACCATAGGTGTTTTTAAGTATCAAAACTAAGAGAATGCCACCATGTGATTAACAATATCGAATACACTATCTATCATGGGATGGGATTTGAACCCATCATATCCTTGAACAAAATATCCTTGGAACACAATGATGGAAATGCTCAAAAGAGGCCATTGGTTCAATAGCAACAGTACTTGTTTCTGCATCTATAATTGTAATATGTATTGGGCTACAATGATAGGCAGTTGAATTGGACAATGTAGAGGAAACAGATTCTGAGGAAAGTACAAAATCCATTGCAAAGACTAGGCGGAACGCTCAAGCTACGACCAAGCAAGAATATGCTCTCTATGAAGTTCTCCAATATAGCAAAATTGGTTCCCTGGAAGTAGATGTGTGTATATTCTCAATTCTGCATGTATTCTCAACTCTGCCCTTCTGTGCCTCATCTGAATATACACATGCACCCATGCACACGCACATGCACATGCACACCAATGCGCACACACGCACATGCACATGCACAAGTACATGCATACACATGCACAATGTTCATGCACAAACACATGCAGAGAAAGACAACAATCCTCGGATTGTTTCAGTTAATAAAAATTAACGGCAAAGGGTGCAGCCTAGAAATACTATTTAATACACCTCAACGAATACAACAACAAAATCATAGAAAAACCATGTGAAAAAACGTATAAAATCTAAAAGTAACCCCCTATTATTGTGCTAGACATTCAAACCGATTCTTTAAGTTTCAAGGAACTCAAGTAACAACCAGAATGGCTTTATCATTGTTCATTAAGGAATGGAGAGAATGAAGCAAGAGGTACAGCTTTTCATGTTTTAATATATCTTCTAGTCAATTTTTTTTATTCTGATTATATGTTCATAAACTTTAAATAATTCTAATGTCATTGGTCTCATAGGTCACTTGGCCTCCATGGACGATAAATGACATTCAATTCAATTCATCTGAATTCAGTTCAATTCAATTCTCTATCCGTATGGTCAAAACTTGATGCTTCAAGACTGACAAAAATTGAAATTTAGCTATTCTACTAGAGGAACATAATGTTCTTTCCTATTCATTCACATCCTTTTTTAAGTCCTGTCTGTAATTACCTTATTGTATTTTCTTTTTCTTTTCTTTTTTTTGTTGAAGGACGTCAGACTTCATTGAATAAGAAGTCAAATACAAGTGAAGATACACAGACAAAAATAAAATCTCGGCAGATAAGCAGTAACCCATTGAGTGAAGCAACCTGCCTATGCATAAGAGCGAACATCCAAATACTCCTCAAAGAGCGCCTTTTACGAGGGGCAAGTGAAGAACAACGATAAGGCTTTGCAATGCTACCTTGAGCATATTGAAGAACACAGTCATCTGCCATATCCAGTTTTCGTCTTTTTCAGATATTCCTAAGCAACCAATCTGCTGCTAGATGAAAAGCCTGGCTTTGTAACTTTGTTCAGGTACTTGGATTAATTGCCAAAAGCATTTGTTTGCTTGTTAGCAAGAGCTGAGAAAGGGAGAACAACCAATCCCATACAAGTCCAAGGTGGCCACACATGAAAAATCAATTCTCAATGGTCTCAAATTCACGCTTGTATACTGGATACAGATTTGATATTCTAGGGTTACACTTGTGGACAAATACATTAACTCAAAGACATCTATGAAAAATCTGCCATTAGAGTACTTACACTTTAGGATGAAGTAGCTTATCCCATGCCAAGTCCACATTTGCTGCCATTGAGGGGGAAGGAGTTGTAGTATTTCTTGTACTAGGTCCCATAGAAATCAATTTAATAATGTAGGTTGTACTTAAAAAAACAAGAATTAATTCAATTCAACTCAATGCGTAAAAAGAATTGGAATGTCAGATGAAATTTATAACATTTGCGGATGGACAAATTGTAATACTATTTACATCCTAGAATGCTTTTATTTGTTTTGCTTGCATTTGTTTATTTCTAAACTAGAATTGTCCAAAAACTTGCTAAGATAGAGAATTTTGCATCTAATGATATTATTGCATACACAATACCAATACTAGGAAAAAAGAATCATCTTATTTAACATTGCATTATCATCATATCAGAACGATAATGGTTTCCTTCGAAACAACTAAGATAATTACAATTTTGTATATGAACCTAATGCTGCTTGTAGGGACAATCAACCTTAGCAGCAAAGGGGCCAGAGTTGTAGAATGTCTGGTGGTAGTTAGTAGAGAGGAAAGTAAGGGGAGCACCGTTCTTTCCATCACCAATATTGGTGATGTGACGACAATTGTAATCTCTAGATGAAATGAGGTAAACTTTGCAACCACCAACTCCATGTTCTTTGGCATCAAAGCCAGGAAGCTTGATTTGGTAGAAACCGGAATGATCAGTGTAGTCATGACCAAGGGCTTGGACGTTATCGCCGTTATCCTTGCACACAACACCCACGCGTGCACCTTCAAATGTAATTAGGACAAGTTGTTAGGTCTATGACAAGCTAAAAATGTGGAAAATTGGGCATAACATGCTTAATATACTTTATTTGGAGAAATTGAAGTAAACCACAACAAAAATTGTGTACCTTGTAAGCTCCTGGACCATGTGTTTCTGCATGTTTGGCAATAGACATACCCCTGGATAATAGTTTCAGATATGTCGTCCCCTTCACCATCATCATCATTATCATCATCGTGAGGAGAAGCATCAGCAAGTGTACCAACAAGCATAGCCATCAGCATCATGGCGATAGCCAGAGTGGCCTTGCTTTTGAGTGACATCTTCAACAATTCAAGACAAAATCTCCTAAATGTGTAATGGGTTAATATCGAACAAGTGTTACTGTATTGTGTTGGATCTCATGATCACACTTTATATGGCATTAATAAAGCAAGACGTGACACGATGCAGGTTTGCCATGTTGCTCGTCTTTTTGCACGACCAAACGTGCATGTTTTCACACTCAAGTTGAAAATAATATTTACTACATATCAGTCTCCCCTTTTCTTGCATTCATGCAAATGTTTATCATTTTAAAAGAGGGATTGCTCCATTAAACACTGTGCAAGGTATTAATCATGCACATGGGACCATAGCTACCATAGAATTCTTACATATTGGGTTACTAGAAAGTTATATTCTTGGAAACCTTCTCTGTCAACAGATCTATTTATAAGTTTCATTGTCATGACAAAAGTCTGAAATTCGTGAAGCTGCTTGATACCATAATTGTGCCATAAAAAAGAGACGGATTATATGATATAATGGGTGTGCATAATGAATTGTTCGAATTTTAGTTACCTTGCAGTCTCTTTTACTTTGGAGTCAATTTAATCTCATTCTGAGTGTTAATCTCCATAGGGAATACCAGTTAGAAAGCAAGTTGAGGTAATTACTATTCTGTAACACTAACAAAAAAAAGAGAATTCTATAATTTCGAATCATTGATTTGCACATACGTGGTTACATTTCGCATCATGGCTATATCACCATGGGAGTGAGGTTCATAGATTTCAAAAAAATCTATCACACTATAAAATCTGTGTCTGAAACTTCCATAGTTCTATGAATACCAAATGGCTTGACACTTGCCTGAAATTGGTTGCCTTCTATATACCTGTTATTCAAGCCACGCACAAGTTCCAAAGTTGTTAGGAAAGTGCCTCATCAAAAAAAATTGTTGTTTCATCATATATACGTTGTAAAATCAGATATAATTGCTTATGCTGCCTAAGTCCACCTTAACTCATACAAAATGATGCAATTGACTATTCGGTAGCCTCTAACCTCACAAAAAAGATGGCTAACAAACCACATTTTACCGAAATGAACCAGGAGCTTCAGTTCTTTCCGCATGTAATACAAAACTCATCACTCTTTTACTTTAAATGAATAGAACATTTCCGTTTCTCCAGCATTTCACTTTATTCAGAAAGGAAAGACTTACATTTCTTTCAAGTAAGGATGTGCATACAATGCTTGAGGAATTCGCCCATTCAAGGAATTGTGGTCAAGATACCTGTAGTGTAATTAAAAATTTTAAACCTCTTGAAGCTATATTTACTTTTTCAACTTAGTGTGATTTTTGGCAGATCTTACAGGTATGTCAATCTTGGCAGCATAGCAAGAGCCTCAGGCACAGGACCAGAAAGTTTGTTATGGGACAGATACCTTGAGCATATGATAAAGTCAAAATAAAATCATTTCAAACACCGAGTAGCATTCTTTAGCCATACGTACAAAATTTCAAGATTTTTAATCTCTGCAAGCTCGCCTGGTATGCCTCCACCCAAATAATTATCATTTAGATAACTGCTTAAATTCGACATGTGTTAGAGCACATATCAAGTGTACATTTCCATAAGCAGAGGTTACACCTTTCAAGATTTAGAACTTACAGATTACGTAGAGCAGGAAAACACCCCTTTCCTCCCGTCTGCTCGGCTCTGATCAACTGACGTATGGTCCCAACAAGATGATTATTACTTACATCCCTGACAAGCACCAACAACATTTTCAAAAAGGTAGAAAAGATGATCATGAAGTAGATCATAGGCAAAGTGGCACTTTATATCTTCAACACATTCGGAATACAGACACGATATGATGCACATACAAATGATGAAGATCAGGTAGTGTGCCTAGCTCCACTGGGATTTGCCCTATAAACTTGTTCTCATGAAGGTACAGATAGCGAAGTTTAGTTAGCTTGCCAAGCTCCCTCGGAATGGTCCCTTTAAAGCTGTTAAAGCTCAGAAATCTGCAAAAGCACGAGGATGCTTAATGTATAGAAGTATGATGGCAACGAGAAAAAAAACATATATCTATAGATAACTTACAAATTTTTGAGGTTTTTCAGCTCGCTTATTTCTGCTGGGATATCATCTTGTAGCTTATTCCATCTCAAGTTTCTGATTAATGTATCGTAATTCAATTTATCTTCCATCGGCACAAAAGTCTATGCTACTCTACAAAACTAGATAGGGACTTACAAGGTTTCCAAGGACTTCAAGAGGCCAATTTCTCGGGGGAGAACACCAGTAAGCTTGTTTCCATGAAGATCACTGCAGAGTAATTGACAGAGGTTCGGTCATATGCAGGTTTAACAAGCATTACACAAATCCACAAGTTCATAAGGGCCCATAAGTTCTATTCAGTTTTCCATTCTCCAAGGGGAATTAACTCTCAAGACCTTAAATGGTGGACTATTGGCAATGGCGAGTCCTTCCCCATGATTCATCCTTTTTGCCAGTGAAGCGAAAGATACCACAATATATCTACGTGACAAAGTTCCCATATATCGTGGAATCGAAGGACAACCTACCTTCAAAACATTGATGATAGTAGTCCAAAATACCAGAGGAGATTAGGATGGCAGAGTAAGAACCCTATGTGCAATATATCAGATATTCAACATCATATCCTTCCAACGTTGTAGTGCAATTTTCTCTATTCAATTTTTTTTTTTCCAGCTTCATTCAAAACTTACAGCTTCTGGAGATCCAGCAAACGTGTCACAGATACAGGAAATGGCCCATATATCGACCCTTGTGTTAACTCCCTGTAAAAGAAGACAGTAGACATGATAAATCCTAGGTCTATCAAATCCTTCTCGACAATTACTTACCGTGGAATTTTTGAAGGTATTTTCAACTTATTAATATGTTGACTTTGTTTGCAGACTTACCAATATCACATGAATAAGAAGATCAAATCCATCATATAGTTCTTTCTTAGTGAGCCAACACAACTTCACTACTTTGTATGCATCGATTAATGTGTAAGATGCTGTTTAAGGTCTTTATTTGAGCTGCATTGGTTAGGCACTCACAATTCAATGACAACCCGGTATCCAAACTCATTTGGTGGCGAGCATGTGATTCCAGGCCATAATGCCACATCTCCTTCCCCACAAGGATCATCCCCAATCCACGCATACATTACCTTCCATCCTCCTGCTGCCCTCATCTCCTCCAAAGCTCTCACTGCCGGGCATAAATTTCATTGAGATCCATTTGACAAATAATCAAGCAACATAGTTAAATCTGATACCCACAATTCTTCTTGCACTATTGTTTTTCTTCTCAAAGAAACTAAACAAAACTGATCAACGTTGCCGCATAAAAGAAAAAAAATGCTTACCATCTCGAGGAAGAGTCTTGCAGAGTATCTGAGGCAAGAATGAAAGGAAGAGTAGCAGAGAGGGCGGCAGACGACGGATCAGCTCCATATCAGTCGCGTTTCGTGCTCTGAGCTTGGCATCAGACGGTGATAACGGGTGCGGTAATCTCAGTCCATCCAATAGGTATTTCCAGAAATGCGCAAATTGTTTACACACAAGAAATAAATACCTTCAGTTGTTGCTTATACTTTATTCAAAGTACTTGCATTGTCCTCGGGCCTTATTTTATTTTATGTCCAACTTAAAGCTCGTGATGTGAATATGGTGGCCAATTTGCCTCCGTGGACGATAAAAATATCATTTATTATATTCTAGCTTGCATTTGGACGACCCTCTACCTTACAATCAAGTGGCCCTAAATTTACAAAAAAAAAAATCAAACCATGTAACGTGCTATTCAATATAAGCAGAATTATTGTGCAAGGTAGATAAATGTATTATCCAAATGGAACATCCAAGTAGGGATATCTCCAACTAATGCAAAAATGACGCGTTCGCCTCGCCCTTCTGTTGAATCAGAAGAAATTCTATTTTATGGCATAACATGAAGCATTCATAACTATAAAAGTCATGTACTTGTCTTCAGTTGTTGCTCGTAAAATAGGAAAACAATCACCAAAGAAAAAAACATATTGGTTGGTGAGTTTTATTAACTGGCAGTTCCATGTACGAGTTGGTAAGTTTTATTAACTGCAAGTTCCATGTACTTTTCTTCTTTCACCTAGTTACAGGGTTTGGGGTTGACCTCTTTGCTTGCAATCTAGGATGCAATTATGTGGCAATACATTAGTGACTCTGTAGGACATGGGCACTTTGCAGGACAGAGGCTTGCATTTCGAAAAATATTTAGTGACTTTGCAGGACATTGGCTTGTCAAAGTACCATATGAGCTTGGAGCATGTTTGGGTATTTGGTCTAGTGGTACCACACTCCTAGAACAAATATGTCTCGATTTCGCGGCCGCCCAGAGTCTCATTCAATGTAAGGTGGTTGGGCTGGACTCTCCTAAGGGATGATTACAAGTGGCATGACGTAATAGAGTGGTGTGTGCATCATATGTCCTAGACACGAAGACCTTGGGAGTGTTCTATCTCTAGTTTGAAGTTTTACAAAAGAAGCACCTTCCACCTATATTTCATATTTTGTTCCCATACTTAAAGCTCACGATGTAGGGAGGGTGGCCCTTGTTCCCTGCACTTGCACTGCTTCTTGGTCTTGAACACCCACACTTTACCTCTTTAACTGCCTGCTTTTGCCCTTTAATAGGCCACCTTAAGCACTATTATAAATTGGACGAGATGCACAATTTATTGGACACTTGTGGTTCAATAAAGGTCAAACGTGAGCATTTGGTGGTTCATTGGAGGACTTTTGGTGTTCCATTGAAGGGCGTTTGATGGTCTATTAAGATCAAAAAATCGTAGAGATTAAAATCTTCATAGTAGGCTTCTGATTTGTTGAAACGATTGGTGTTTGGCATCCGTTGAAAGCTAAACTCTCAATTTCATTATGCTATGTCAAAATAGGAGGTTTGAAAATATTAAAACCATCATAATAAAGTGGGGTGCTAGTGCCCTTTAACTTGCATAGACGATCCTTTAACTTACAATCAAGTGGCTCTACTTTTACAAATCAAACAGCTTACAATTTTATAACATGCTATTCAAGATAAAAAGAAGTGTTGTAAAAATTACAAAAAATGAATCATCCTAATGGAACATTCAAGTAGGGACAGCTCCAAATAACTAGTGCAAAATTGAATCAAAATAGAATTCAATTATGATGGCATAGCATGAACATCCACAACTACAAGGTCATTTGCACTTGGGACATGCATGTGTGTTTTTAGTTATTGCTCATTGGATACGAAAAGTTCACAAGTGGGTTGGTTAGGTGTCTCTGTCCATATTTATGTGCATACATTCCAAACTGTTGAATTTTGTTTATTTATATGGCTAGTGATTTGACACAATTTGCATCAAGCCATAGATAACTCCATAAACTGCTCTTTTATTTTAAGTTGCTAAAAGCACAAGCAATGACAAAGCTATGTACCTTTTTTTACTCTAATTATAAAATTAAATTCTTACCCTTAAAAAAAAAAAAAAAAAAAACAAAGCTATGAAATCCTGCATTATGGGAGGGACCTTCTTTACCCCCAAGGTTTGAGCCATATTACTTAAGCTTCCGTAGACATGACACTCAAACTTTATCATACACTTCACATCATATCTCAAGGGAAAATGCAAATCCATGCGTCCTGGGCCGATAAGATGGCATGTGATGGTGAGCGGGAGTTTGACTGCGGTGTTTCGGGTGTGAGGGTGGATCAGGTAGATAGTCCTCCAGAGGGGAGTGTGGGTCCTGT
>JAANSK020282191.1:0-10954 GCA_011763485.2 Isoetes engelmannii | reverse complement strand
CCCATGCGTGTGGTCTGTGTGGCGACCATATTATACGTGTGACGACCATATTATACGATATCTGTATGGTCGTCACAGTATCATCTAAATGAACGAGACCAATGTTTGGATAGGATGTAAAATTTGAGCTATTATACAACACATCACGCAAGAGGATGCTTGCATCCATGTGATTAAAAACTATGTTTGAATGATGTGGTTTTTTGTCGCTCATGTGACTAGTTTGTAGAACCCACATAACAACGTTGGTGTTGTGTGTGCATCTCATAGACATTAAAAATGCTCAAATAATGCCAACCAAACACATACATTAAGTAATGCAATCACATGAGACTAGTCCAAGAGATATATAGGCAATATAGAGGAAATCAAAGAGGATTGGTTCATAAAATTTGTATAATTCATCTTCACAAAGAGAACCCAAGTTTAAGGTTGAGGGTAAAATAGGACTAACTAAAAATAATTTCCTTGCTTAGCCTTGTATTATTTGCATTTTTGATAGGATGGAGAGAAGAATAGAGCCAAACATTTTTTGTCGATGCCACCAATGTAGGGAAGTAAGAACAAGACAAACTTTGCATCATTTGTCCATCTCCAGTCTGTCCTATTATAGTATGGGAGATCTTTACTTCCACCAATTTTTGCTATAGTTTTGGTTTTTGCTTCACGAAAAAGGGAGATGAATGCAGTGTTTCTTGTACATTTGTGCAACTACATTTCTTCAATGGGCCAGGATTGCCCATCTCTCATGTTGACCACAAAGAACAAGTGGATTAACAAGGTGGAGTGTCTAGTTTGCAGCGCAATGGCCATAAGGTTGTGATATACATTTGACAGCACAATGGCCATAAGGATGTGATATACATTTGACAACTGCATATCTTGCAAAATAACTTTGTGAAACATGCAAAGTTATTTGGCACCACGTGAAAAGCTAACAAGTAAACGCTAAGGCGACGTTCCCATGGCGGCTGACCTGCCTTTAAATTTCAAAGCTCAGGTTCAAATTGGAGTGTTCTTGTGCAAAGAACTTTGCAGTCGGCGTTAAAGGCAACTTCAAAGGTTACAGAAATCAGATAGATAGATAGATAGATAGATAGATAGATAGATAGATAGATAGATAGATCCGGTCCGTTAACCCCATATTTTCAAGTTCCGGTCAACTCCATGAGAGCGTAGCCTAACAAGTGAGTATAGGGCTAGTTAAGAATCCTCAGAGAAGATGCAGATAGTAGTGGTGGAGGATTTGGAATCGAAGAACATGCAGACTGTAGTAGTTTGGGTAATACAAGAAGGGATGGTGGGCATGGTGGAGATGCTGGTCTGGCAATGCCATCTTTTGTGGGACAAGGATGATGTGTTGGAATAGGACTCAAAGGATAGAAAATCGGCTGGCGGATATGCGATTCGGCAGGTGGGGCTGTGCGCCACGCAAGGAGGAAAAGCTCATCCATCCAAACAACTACCAAGAACAAGGCCAAGGCCAAGAAATATTTAAAGGTCATGTAGTGGTGGGTATTTGACAATGCCCCACATGTCCTTCAAAAGCTCACAAAAGCCCAGGTTAGACTCCAAAAGCGTCCCAGCGTTTAGAACGCTGATTAGCGTTCAGAACGCTCATTCCGTACCAAAACGCTCTTCTAAAACACTCCCCTTCCGTACGAAACACTTGACTTCCGTGCCAAACGCTCCGTACTCCCCATTCAGCAGAAAACGCCCACCTCGGCCATCAGCTCACCAGAAAAAACCACGCATTCTTTGCGTTTTCATTCATCCGCCATAGCCATAGCTTTGAATTTTTGTTAGCTTAGATCCACACAATGGCTTCCGTCGGCCTTGCAGCTCCAAGCAGTCCGGTAATCTTTCCAAAGATTCCACCTGGTTCTCCTCAACCAGGCTCTCCCTTGGCACCCCTGCATCTCGAAGAGTCAAAACGATGGGGATCTTTTAGCTTGTCCCCGGCTTCCAAGAAGGAGCAGAATTTCTTCGGCAATTTTGGTAATGGATATGGCCGGAGTGATTTTGGGCTCGTTACCTTGGCTGCAGAAGAAGAAGAAGCAGGAGAGGTACAAGATGGAAGCGCACAGTCTGTGCGTATTCATTACCATAGGTTTGTGTTTTCGACCACCTTGGTTACAAAAAATTGATTAATTTGTTGGGCTTGGTTTGTAGTTCCGGTGGCGCCGGAAGCGGAATTGTCTGGAAGATCTGTAAAATAGTTCCAGGGATCGTGTCTCTGAGATTTTTTATTGCTTCCCCTGGCAATGTAGGTTGCAAGCTGGTACATCTGCCGGTGATCCGTCTGTTGCGGAGCATTTGGTGCTGGCAGAAGTTCTCTAGTGCCGGAACATTTCTTTTAATTATTCCCTTGTCCTTTAGAATACTCGGCCCCAGTTGTTCAAGGTGCAGATGTCCCATGTAGCTCTTCTGTGTTGAGCACCGGAATTCTCTTTTTAGAGCCAAGGTCAAATCATTTAGTCTGCTAGGAGAAGTTCAGAAATGCTTCAGTTTCTACGCGTAAGCTATGAACTACGCACAAAATTACTCTTTGTTAAAATCGGTTTGCTTTTGTCTTCTGTTAGTTCTCGTCGGAATTTACTTGCTAATTGGACACTGGCAACACTATAGCTTTAGAAGTGATGCCTAATTAAAAATATGGACTAGTGTAAGGCGGTAGAAAACTGCTGCTAGTCAGCAGCACGTTTTAAATGCTAAGCAGCTTCTGAGATTTCAAGGACTACTACGACTCTGATCAACTTTTATCTGAATGCATGTTTTTCACCACAGCTTGAGAGCTTTCCTTGTTAAATTTTTTTCTCTTTCTTTTGCAGAAAGGATGGAAAGTACAAGGGCTGGGGGCTTCATTTGTGGGGAGGCACACTTCTTACAACTACGTGGGAATCTCCCATGCTGCCTTCGGGTTCCACTGAATTTGGTGTATACTGGGATGTACTGACAAAAGGGGACGATTTATTGAACTTCATTGTTCACAAGGGAAACATTGAGGTCGGTTGATTTGGTGCCATTGATGCAGTGTGACATCTGACTGTTCTAAATATTGACTGTTATGGGTTTTTGATTAGGAAAGGATCTTGAAAGTCATGGTTATGGTGTTTCTGGTTGTTTTGCAGGATAATATGGGCTCTGTATCACATGAACAGAAAGAAGTGTCTTCACTGTGGCTGGTTTCACAAAGTAGAATTTTATATTCTGAGAAACCTGATCTAAGCATGCTGCCGCAGGTCTGCATCTAATCTCATTGTATATCTATAATGCATCATTGAGGGTTCTATTTTATTCGTGGTTGAAAAAAAATAGATATTTTGATATGTTGCAGTGTATCATTCAGCTTATTAAAATGCAGATGTTTACTTTGTAGGGTAACCTTGGCTTGTCGAGAGCATATTGGCTCAGTAAATCACTCCTGGCATGGGATATAGGTACTGACGACACACAAGTATATCTTCATGCCAGCAAAGATGCTAGCTTAAATATTACTGGGAAAGGAGTTGAAGGCAAGACTCATATCCACACAGATTGTATACTTTGTCAAGAAGTAGCTTAAGAAACTAACATAGTAATTTGCAGGGGCTGACATGATAGTCAGGTTAGATAAAAATTTGACTCCACTTGAACCCTCCGTAAGTATCATCTATCTTTCAAACTGTTGCTCTTTATCATTCGTACTTTCTTAATAAAGCATTAAATTTATAAACATTTCAGTTTCTAGAGAAATTCCCATACGTCACGGGGTATAGTACATTCTTGATGCCAAGATTCTGTGATGCGAAGCAACTGGTGAAGTGCCAATTAGCACTGGCTGCTGTCAATGGTATTATATCCTGGCATTGTGCGTATTATGTGTTCATTTTACTGACTACTGTATTGTTACAGGAAAAGGAACTCCCGTCGATGCAACCGGCGTGCAGCTTCCTGGTGTCCTTGATGACCTCTATGCATACAATGGTCCATTAGGAACAATTCTAAATGAAAATTCTGTTTCTCTGTATTTATGGGCTCCCTCTGCTCAGGTACCTGTTATACGAACTGTTTCTTTTACTCTGTTCATCATATGCCTGACATGGTCTGTCGTGTATGAACAGAATGTTCGTATTTTCCTGTACTCAACACCATCGGGTGGGGAGCCAAAGAAAATTTTGGACATGGAGGAGGGAGACCGAGTGTGGAGTGTCAGTGGACCTAAGGACTGGATTGGGATGTATTACCTTTTTGAAGTAACAGTTTACCATCCCGTGACTGGAAGGATAGAAACCTCCCTTGCAAATGATCCGTATTCACGAGGGTATGTAGTTCACCTATCTCTTTAAGTGTAAAAGTGAAACTCATATTATTGTTGTGCTCTTTCATATGGCAGTCTTTCAGCAAATGGAGAGCGCTCCTTAATAATTGATTTGGAAGACCCTGCATATTTTCCGGATGGATGGACAAAGCTTAGTGAGAGAAAGCCAGAGCTTGAATCATTCAATGACATAGCTATTTATGAGCTCCATGTTCGTGACTTTAGGTAATTTCTCATATTACCTTCTAAATTTTGTGAACTTGATGTTCCGTATTCCTGATTAATAGTTCGGGAATATTTGGTTGACCTACATAATTGTCCTTGTCATACAAATTTGTATACCTTTCGCTATATGTGTTTCGTCTAGTTGGTTGACAGCTTTATTGAAAGGCAGCTGGAGTCTAAGTTAAAGGCTTGCTAACTTCCCTCTTGCAGATAATTATATGATTTTAGAGCTTGAATAGCAAGTGAAAGATCGGGATAAAGAAATGATAAAGCTGTTTACATGAAAGAGGATGTATTCTATACTAATGCATTTATGCATTATTTCTGTACAGCATCTTTGACACTAGCGTCCATCCAGACAAACGTGGAACGTACCTAGCTTTTGTTGAGAAGGTAATCTTGCTCACCATCATTATTATTTATCATCATGATTATTAGTTATTGCTTTACTGTTATTGTGCTTGTTATGTTCATGTCAGAACCAAGAAGGGTAAAGTATCTAGTTTAACCATTTATTTTGACAACGCAATCTATCTTTTATATTTCCATTGTTGGCCACCTCTCTTGATTTCTGTGAAGCCGCATAGACAAAGGGAATGGATCACAGAACTGCTTATCTGCAAGGCATCTTTTGCATACAGATATACTTGTTTGCAAGGCCATTGATGCCCTATAATTCTAAGTCATATGCTTGGAGTCAACATTTAAATTATTGTATACATGCCAATGACATTGTACATACTTCTATCTTGAATTGACTTTTGTGGTATGACAGGATTCTGCTGGAATTTCACATTTGAAGAAGCTGTCACAAGCAGGACTTACTCATGTGCACCTTTTGCCTACCTATGACTTTGGAACTGTCAATGAAAGAAAAGAGGCCTGGAAGACTGTTGGTAAGAACCTACCTAATGTTAGTCAACCAACGAGCCTTGCCTTCCTAATTCTCACATGTATCGCCATTCGCTTCTTGATTAGATTATGAGAAGCTGAAATTAGCTGCAGCAAATGGTGAGGAGCAACAAGCTGCAGTAGTAGCTGTGCAGGATGAAGATGGCTTCAACTGGGGGTGTGTGTGCTTGAGTGGTATTTTATGGTAATTTTCAATGTCTAAACAGGTCTATCCTGTCTACTTAGGTATGACCCAGTCAATTGGGGTGTACCAGATGGAAGCTATGCAACCAATCCTGATGGACCATGCCGGACACTGGAGTTCAGAAAGATGGTTCAGGTGAGCATGCAAATGATCATTGTTGTGCTGAAGGTCCATTTGTTTTCAAGCATGTCCCGTACCTTTCTCTGGTCCCAATATTATTGCCTGGTAGTTCACTCAAGATTTCTGGAACATTACAAGTGTCGCTTGCTGTTATGCAGGGACTCAATGAAATTGGCATGCGTGTTGTTCTGGACGTTGTTTACAACCATGTGCATGGAAGTGGACCAACTGGATCTCACTCAGTCTTAGACAAGGTGCATCAGCGGATCTTAGGATGATTTTATGAGCAACTATCTAGTTTTTTCTTGCTGTCTTTGTTAACCAGCCAAAGTTCTAGCCATTCTATTGATTAGATCATCCAATGTAAGCATGGCGTTCTTATATTACTAAAATTGGCAGGTTGTACCTGGTTATTATCTACGGTGTAATAAGGATGGCATAGTTGAGAATAGCACTTGTGCAAATAACACTGCAAGTGAGCATTATATGATGGAAAGACTTATTGTTGATGACCTGCAGCACTGGGCAAGGAACTACAAGGTTTCCACTGCACACTACTTGAAACAAGCATTTTAAGCAACATTTTGAATATTTATTCTTCTGTTCTCTATTTCTTTGTGGACCCATGCTTCTTGCTGCTGTGCAGGTGGATGGGTTCCGTTTTGACTTGATGGGTCACCTTATGAAACGCACAATGGTGAGCAGATACTAAATGTTTCTTCCATATTCTGTTTCTTACTTCACACTCTTAATAACCAAATAATTTTTCTCTTTCAGCTTTCGGCAAAGAAAGCTCTGAGGAGTTTAACTGAAGAAGATTCTGGTGTTGATGGCTCGAAACTCTACCTGTAAGTCGATCGCGTCATATCCATAATTTTCTTAGGTCCTTCTAAAGTAAAGGAACTTACACGTTGTTTGTACTTCACATGTTTGCAATGGTTGGCCTATTTTCCTGGAACTAAAATTTCTGGGTGGTTTCTTCTTCTGTTTTAGCTATGGAGAGGGCTGGGACTTTGGAGAGGTTTCAAGTAATGCACGTGGAGTTAATGCATCACAGATCAACCTTTCTGGCACTGGGATTGGGACGTGAGTAATTACTCGCATTAATGAATTGAAGTTTTGGTCTGTATACTCACTTTGTGTACTTCTTTTTACTGCCAGTTTCAATGACAGGCTTAGAGATACTGCCATTGGTGGTTCACCTTTTGGTGATCCTCTTCTTCAAGGATTTGTGACAGGTTTGCATTTACAGGTACAATATGCAACACCAGGCACATGCTTAATCTTAGGGGAAATAGACTGTTCTCTTGTTGGCTTGTAGACACATGATGAATATATCAAGTAATATCAGTAAATTTGCAGCCAAACGACTTCGATCAAGGAGATGAACATGCAACACTAGAACATCTTGTGTCTATTACTGATTGGATTCGTGTAAGTGTGGATAGGTTGCAATCAACAATCATTTTTCATGGTGATCAATTTATATGACTTAAATGTTTGGGCAGCTTGCTTTGGCGGGAAATCTGAAGAACTATGAGTTTATTAATCATGAAGGAAAAAAGGTAAGACTTCATTAGGACGTGTATTTTGACGGCTTTGTTCTTTCTAATGTTCCCCATGTATCTTAAGTACCTCCTGTTATTATGCAAACATCTTCACGGTTGTGTTATTAACTGGGGTGCTATAGGCTTTAGCAAGCTTTAAGTTTTAAAACTTAAATTCTAGTGTACAGGGTGCTGGAAATTGATATAATAGTTACACAAATAGGATATTCTTGTCTACAGATTGCACTGGGCGCATTTTGCTAATTTGCCTCAACTGAATGTTTTGATAGGTGAAAGGCTCAGAAGTGCTCACTCATGATGGGTGCCCAGTCGGATATGCGTCAGCACCAGAAGAAATTGTAAGACACACCTTGCTATATTTTGAATCTTTAGGACAATGTTTGCTTGGAAAGGTCATATAATATAACTTCTATGGATAATAACTGCGTAGTAAATGGACAGAGATTCCATCAAATTGTAGTTAATATAGATTATGCCAAAAAGATGCTACGAACAATAGATTTGACTTGTCTGTGGAGCAAAGACCAAATTCAGGATAGGTTTCATATGCCAAGACAATCCACCTCACTCCTACGTGCTTGTGTTCTCAC
Organism: Isoetes engelmannii; assembly: GCA_011763485.2. Lineage (NCBI taxonomy): Eukaryota > Viridiplantae > Streptophyta > Lycopodiopsida > Isoetales > Isoetaceae > Isoetes > Isoetes engelmannii. Next base: position 3,055 of record JAANSK020282191.1, on the reverse strand, counting down.
ATTTGCAGGTAAATTATGTCTCGGCACATGACAACGAGACACTTTTTGACATCATTATGATGAAGGTGAGCTGTTGGACAAACGTTAATTATGCTTCTTGGAACTAGAAAATCATATTATTTCAATTTAACACTATGGTCTTAAAACTTGAGGTTGGCTTCCAGGCAGCAGGTGAAGTCAGTCTTGAGCAACGTTGCAGAATGAACCACTTGGCAACAAGCATTGTGGCACTGGGACAGGTACTCTGTTCCATATTCAAAGTAGTTTTTATGGTTTGTCTGAGCTTATTGAATCTCACCTGAAGAGTGAATAGAGAGGCATTGTGAAGTACTATAGAGACCTAGCTTTCTTGGCGTGCATGTATACCTGAGTAACCCCTTTTGTTCCATCTGTTTCATATTTGGCATCTAACTTGTATAGTACACAGGGTATACCATTCTTCCATGCTGGTGATGATATGCTGCGTTCTAAGTCACTTGATCGAGATTCCTACAATTCAGGCGATTGGTTCAACAGGTCTGTAAAACTTTGTTTCAATACGTTAAAATGAGATAACAGGTACAAGCAAAAGTGCATAAGTCAGAATAACATCAGCGAACTAGTCCTGTGGGAGAATTCTTAAGGGTTGAAATGATGTTGAATAGCTGTTCATCCTTGGTTCATATTCCTAGGTTGGATTTTACATACGAGACAAATAACTGGGGAGTTGGTCTCCCTCCTAAAAGCAAAAATGGCTCAAAATGGCCCATGTAAGATTACTAAGCACAGGTTAATCTCAATTGTGTTTGCCCTTTTGTGTAACTAAATATGAACGATGGCATCTGCAGCATGGAGAAGCTTTTGGAGAATCCATTATTCAAGCCAGAAAAGCACCATATTCTGTTATCTGTTGCAAATTTACAAGATCTTCTAAAAATTCGATTCTCATCACCCCTGTTTCGACTCCCAACATACCAGGACGTGCAAGTAAGCATGCTTTTCCATTTTACTATCTGCAGTATGAAGACATCTTCTCATCGTCTGTATGTATCAGGATCGACTTAAATTCCATAATACTGGTCGAGAATCTCTTCCTGGACTGATAATTATGGGGATCCGGGATGGAGAAAAGGGCAAGCATGGCCCACTTCCTATTGATTATAAGTAAGTGTGCATTTTTTTCATCTCTACCAATAACTACATTTCTTTCATCTCTACCAGTAACTATGAACATCTAAAATGCAAGGCCTTCAGACATGAATAGGATTAATCTAATTAGAGATAGCAACCAATCCTCATGCTAAAATTTGTATAGGTATCGTCAAATCGTGGTGCTTTTCAATGCACGGCCTACTTCTGTAAAGGCAAAAGTGATGGATTTGAAGGGGCTTGCACTGAAGTTGCATCCTGTTCAGGTACCATAAGAGCTCCTCATCAATTTTTGATTAAGTTTCTGTCTCTGCAACCCCTCTAATATTTTTTTTCGCAGGCTACATCAATGGATGAAATTGTCAAGACTTCAACCTATGATGCAGGAAGTGGTACTTTTCATATCCCAGCTCGAACCACCACTGTTTTCGTTGAAGAGAGAGCTGTGTAAGCAGAAGTCTTGTCGAGATGTTTTCAACTTACATGCTTGGGACCTTCCTGAAGTGGGAAAAGGTTTCCTACAAGAAAAAGAGAATTTTTTGCGTCAACACCTAAGCACTCTGGTGTTGATGTTGCGCATTCAGTGTATAGTTGGAACTTGGATGCTTTGTTCATCCAAGCTTTCACTAATTGTATCAAAAGCTCATGGAAATGAATGACATTCTGGTTTTCTATCATCTCAAATCTGATATCAATATCATTGGATGTTTTATGTGATAGTCCTTATCTTCATTCTATTATTGTCACTCTGCATGGTTTGAATTTGCACTCTTTACACCAATCGCGTCCATTTAAAGGGCACTTTACAAGATTAGAAAGGAAGTTTATAATTTGCTTGTCATATACTCTGAAAGCAAGTCCATTTCTGATAGCATCTCTACTGGAGAAATCTAATATCCATTAGTTGACTGTTTGATATATGCAACCTGCAGAACCACATTCACAGACTAAGTCATGCAATGTCTTTTAAAAGGTGGATTTAGCAATCAAAGAAAGCAAGCCACTTCTTTAAAGTGACCCATCAAAAAAAATCTTACATCGCATTAGCATCCAATGTGCCATTTTTTTGGGGGGCATCATGAGTAGTATCATATAAAAGTTTAGCCACAAGTGCAGTGTTATATTGAAAAATTACTTTCATACTGAAATCCTCATTCCTCTTGAATGTTACATTCATAGGGACTTATAAGTGTATGCAGGAAGCTCTATGTTTTTTCATAGAGATTTTATTAAATAGGCAATTTGTAAGTTGCTACATATGCTTTGCTTTTTGGTAGAAAATTTAATATCCAGACTACTTTTATGATGCCGCAAACTCTTTTAATGCGGTTCTAGAATGCTGGAATATTGTTTTGCTTATGCTGAATTATGATTTGGGTGCCTATAGTTTTGAAATATGATAAAGGTATATGGATAGATGCTATGATTTTGTTGCAACATAAACCTCCACTAAAATGACTTATAAACTAACCTGATTGTTTTACCTATTAGGCTTACCCTTATTTTTTCACCAATGATTATCTGTAAAACATCTACATCGATTTCACCCTAGGATCTAATAGTAACGAGGTATACCTTAGACTACGTGGACTGTTGATCCTACATGCCAATCTTATGACACAGAGCATATGTGTGTGCCTTTTGTGCTGTGCAATTATGATTGTGGATGCTTTTACGATGTGATCAATTTTCCATTTAAACCTCCCCTTTTTTTTCCTCCCTTAAAAACCCCTTCAGAATGATTTAGTGTAATAGTCCTTTATCTTAACATGTATATAAACATCTTAAGAAATACTTTCGTGGGTTTGATTTATTTATATCTGATGAGCTAGGCTTGAACAAGAATTTAAGTTAGGGATAATGTTAGGTTGCAGGCCATTACGCGGGGTAAGGCCACCTGGCGAGCCCGTAGGGCGAGCCAGTGGCC